>JAATLQ010002821.1:30685-41318 GCA_013421005.1 Heliconius erato x Heliconius himera | reverse complement strand
GCGAGCGAGAGGGCGGCGGGACCGCATGGCGTATGGTCGCGTACTACGCAAGCTGACGGTGTGTCGACATTGGACGTTGGATCGGTTGCC
Organism: Heliconius erato x Heliconius himera; assembly: GCA_013421005.1. Lineage (NCBI taxonomy): Eukaryota > Metazoa > Arthropoda > Insecta > Lepidoptera > Nymphalidae > Heliconius > Heliconius erato x Heliconius himera. The sequence continues at coordinate 41,228 of JAATLQ010002821.1, read as the reverse complement.
GGCCCGAGGCTCCGAGCGCCGCGTCAGCCTCGTCACGGACTCGAGTCAGTCTCGCAATGGCGTTAGTGGGAGGCGGTTGTGTGTTCGTTTAGTCTCCACCGAACCCGAGCGGACACCGGCCCAAAATATTGGCCTGTCTATACGTGTTCGAATTACTCGAATTTATTTCTTGTAATTCTATAGTAGCAGCGCGAAATTCGCCACCACGGACAGTCAAATTTTGGTACGATATCCTCTCAGGGCGAATCATTTCAAGGTTCGTACCGTATTCGTAGGTACTTTACGATTTCCCCTTACTAAACCGCGTTACTAAATCGCCGATTGTCTCATAGTTTCGTTTAATTTTGTAAGAGTCTATGTCTTAACTCTCATGCGATGAATTCGCAAGCGCCGAGCGCGTGCAGCGACGTCTCTAATCGGATTGCATTTCTTTTGCAGATCATGTTCATCTCATCGTAGTTCCTTCTTCGTTTTAAGTGTTTGTGTTCTGTGAACGTTAGTGTATTTGTGACAGTGACAGTGTTCTAGTGTTGTGATGGATCCCGGATCACCCTCGTTGCTGTGGCCGCTGCGCCTGAGCAAGCCCGCCGTGACAGTACCCGTGCCGGCCGCGGGGGAGAACAGCAAGGCGGAGGAGCGGGCGCAGTCGCCGAGCCTCGTGGACCGACTGTCCGCGGCGCCCTCGCCCTCCAGCCCCGCCCCGGCCAGTCCTGCGCCCCCTCAGCACCAGTTCCAGGCGGCGCTGGTCGCCGAAAAATATCTACTCCTGGAGCAAGTGGAAGGATCATCCTTATGTCGGTGTGTGGACGTGCGCACGCAAGAAGAATATGTTTGCAAAGTAAGTGACCATTCTATATCGATAACTGAAACTATAAACGAAAACCAGTTGGACCGCGTCTCAAGTCCGCACAGTACGAAATTGGTAGCGTAAACAACTTGACTTAGTAGCCTGTATTCTAATATGGTATAAATATTAATAATAATACGGAACCATTTTTTATTTAAAATTATTTAGCAATATTAAGTTTATAATTATTTATATTTTAATTACACACATTTCTGTTTACTATATTACAACATGTTATATAGTTGCGCTATGATTGATTAACTTATACCTACTATAACCATAAAAAAACATTCTCAATTAAATATTAAATATGAAAGAAAAAAATCATACTTCATAATTCAAAGTCTGAATGATTGTCAAATGTCCAAGGAGCCTTTGTTCCCTTAAAAGCCATTTAGACGCAACGATTTATCATGGCATACGAGACGACGACCGGGATACGTAACGCGTCTCGTGTCGAAATTGTGCCGGGTTTCAACAGAAGTTGCGTACATTTGTTTGATTGATACACTGTGTAATCTCTTGTTTTACTCGACCTCTAGTCCATTCGATAATAGGCTAATCTGTGACTAGTTGCTTGTAAATTATTATATAAATTTAACCTTCATTATACGTTATTTCTACACTGTCAACACAAAAAGGTACAATATTACTATATTTATTACATTTACAAATTATCGCTATAATCAACATCAAAGTAGAAGCTAAATCCAGTAGTCAATCTGAAGGGTTCATACTATCCCACGGGATAGACACCCCACGGAGATACACTAAGTTCTCAATAATATGCCCACATGGTGTTTCCCTTTCATTAAAATTAATCAATTGTTACACAAACTCAAATTAACTTTACAGCAGTTGTATCTTAATCCATTCCTTTACAATGTCGATAAAATTAATTTTATATAAAATTTAAGCTCACCGTTCATAAATCCAACTTTTTTCTGTTCGTTAAAGGCATCGATGTCAGACTTTATATGTCATGGTCTCGCGCTGCTCGATCGCACTTGTAGGCCAGAGCCATCGCCGTTTTTACAATGTCATGTGTCGACTTTCGCAACGAGCAAACAATAACGCTAATTTCAACGAGAACGTAACAATCGTAACGTGAGATTACAGAGATCAATCCTACGTATGGACTTCTAGAGTCTCTAACTGACATTTAATGAGTCATGTATATAAAAAAAATTTCGGTTAGATTTTTTTTGAATAGCGAAACCTCTTCCGCGTTGATTCGAATCATCCAAGCGCCAGGTCGATATAGAAACCAGTTCGGAAACCTGTTATATCAAACATCCTTGCATATATGCTATATATGCTGGTATCGATTTAGGCAACACAGGATACATAGTTCTAGTGCTAACAAAGGCCCATACAGGTATTGTCAAGGCACAGAATAGGCACTTCCCTCGTGAGAACTTGGCAAGGTTAAGTGTGGCAACGTTATCGTTGCTAAACGTCGACTATATTTACAACATCGCCTCTTGCCGACACTAATGCCGCATTTATTTTACAATATACCAAATATGATTTATTATATATGTATACAGACAATATAATGTATTTTAAAGTGTTTTTTATTGTTCACATCAATAAAAAAAATTAAATATGCAAAATTCTCGAGTTTAAATCGATTTTGTAGTCAAAACGATACTAGTAGATGCCGCGACGAAAATAAGCTTGACCTTCTCATTGACATTGTGAAATAGACGAGTTGATAACGCACCGATCGCCGAATGTCACAGCGAGGCTAGCGGGGCCCCCTCTAGCCGCTCCCCCCCACCAGCGATTCCATTAACACGAATAGAATAGTATTCCAAGTTCATTGCTGGTTTAACTACATTGTTGATATAGATCGGCTATACACGGCGAGACTTGTTTATGCGTAATGAAATGGTATCGTGAGTTCGTATCTTTATTTATTTCGTCCAAATTATTAAAATGTCAGTAATATTTCATAATGGTATTTGGAAACAATTTCAAATAATATAAAATGTGTTCATGAATAAAACTTCAATTTCTAACTGGAATATCTATTAAATAGAACTTTGTGCAAGAATCAAATTGACATTTTAAAAAGTTATAAAAAGTTACACGTCGATCCATTTCGATTTTTGGATAGTCGATAACTTTACACTTTAAAGTTGAATTATGTACATAGCCGAATAGGTAAATATTTTGCAACACCTCGCGATTAAATAAATATTGATAACGCTAAGTAGGTTAGATGCCGTGAAACGCATTTGGAGCCGAATATTATCTAAAGCTTCAACTATTGCAAATTCTTATCGGATATTTTTTTGCCAATACTCAAAAAATGGGTCACGTATTTTTGTGAAACATCTCAGTTATTTATATAGTTATAGCGTGACGATATGTCTACTAAATATAAAAAGACATCCACTAATATGCTTTCTATTAATATAGCAGGATTAAAAAGAAATGTTATTACGCACGCTATGTGATTCATCATTCGTGAGTCGAGAAATCAGATTTGATATTTGCGTTCACAATGTCGTTGACATTTCGTGTTACTTTAGAAATAAATGGCTTAGTCGTTGGGCTACCAAAATAACCTTTACCAAAATTTTACGATGACAGAAACTTATAATGAATAACGACAAAAATAAATCCCTCTCTATATAGTTACAAAATCTTTAAACCTATAGAAAAATTGTAAGCCATTTCTAAATGAACATCTGTTTATAAACGGGAGTTCTGCTTAGAATATCGTTCGCTATTTTGCAAGGGGTCAGTCTATTCATGTAAATCTTTTAGGTCTCGTCATTTATATTAGAGCTAGTCTTTTTGAATAAGTTTTAAATAGAACTATTTTGAAATACTTTTCTTGATACGTAGGGTCTATTTATTCTCATTGTACTATTGATAAGGGTAGAGAATATGCTAAAATATAACTCGTTTGGTTTAGCCGAGCAAACTGGTCTAGACAGGGTAGAATTTATTCCGATTGAAATCAAGCTATCCTAGCAAGTTCATGGAGAACATTGGTCGTAAAGTATATAAATTCACATTATATTTATATTATTTCATCAATATTAACATTTCATCAATTTTCTTCATAGGTGGTATCAAGAGATTGCAGTAGTCTCCTGCAAGCGCACTACCGCCTCGACGGTCATCCACATGTGAATCCAATTCACGAAGTACTAGTGGGCGAGAAGAGGGTGTACCTTATATTTCCGAGGTCACACTCGGACCTTCACTCTTATGTGCGGGCGAGAAAAAGGTTAAGAGAGCACGAAGCGCGGAGACTGTTCAGGCAGATGGCAGAAACTGTGGCCGCGTGCCACGAACAAGGCATCGTCTTACGAGACCTCAAGTTACGGAAATTCGTCTTTGCCGATCCTCAAAGGTAAGTTTCTATATTTTCCCAAAGTGACCTAATTCTAAATGTTATAATTATAAACATAATTTTATAATCCTATATATAATTTCCATATTCACGTTCGTTAATAGACACAGAAGTACGCTTATTGAATAGAACGGTGATGATTTCCTAACTCTATGTTATGTTTTCGCAAGGACTTGATTTAATGTAGAGAAATCTTGTCTAGTATAAATTGCAATCGCTTGAAATACTACATTATCGCAGTACAACACAGTCAGCCGTTTGGATTGCCGTGTGCTAAATTTTGCCAATGAAATAACTGACGCAACGGTCCCCTACTGACGATATCTCCAGCTCGCAATCGAAAATCGTTTACCTTGTGTAATTTATATTTACAACATTACCTGCATTGCCGACTGTAAATATACGATGTTACATACAAAACTCTTATAAATGCAGCTGACGGTATAAAAAATTACTATTAGACCCATATCAATCAATTGCGCTTTTTTCTCCCCCGCCCACTACAAAGCGGCCGTGAGAAAGTGTTACGAAGACACAAAAACATCGGAAACGGAAACGATATCATGTATCGAGTAGCTTCACTTCCTTTCTACTGGATAACGCATGTTAAAAGACGACAATTGCTTATCAACTAATTTATTACGACATTAGAAGTCACACTGATAAAACATATTCACATATGTTCATATTTAAAAATCAATAGTTAAGCATGAGAAATACAACGCATATTGTACAAGAATTGCAATAAAGGCGAAAATATTACAAATAATTACTCAACGGCTTTATTAATTACAAGCAACCGGTAGGAACCGGCGGATTTTCGACTTTTGAAACGTTATCTGGCCTCCATTGTTGCGAATATCTCCGGCAATGCTAACGGCTCAAGGCGAGCGGTGTCATTGCTGCGTACAATGCATTCGGGTCAAGGGTGAGCGGCGCCCGCGCACCTCACGCACACCATACGACCCCCATGGTTCAACCACGCTGTACCTGCCACCCCTATACGTAGCACCTGATCCCTGTTAACTCCCTGATAAAATAAACAAAAACTCACATTATGCACCCTTCCATGTATGCCATCATAAAATACTTTCAAGATTTAAGCCCCGTCATTCACCTGACCCGTATACCGGGTTATTGTTAATATTTAATTTTTTTTTAATAAAAAATCAATCTCGACTTCTGTTTAATTACTTTTTGTAATAGGCACCACTTGAGAACCTTGATAAGATTGAATTTATTTGTTTGTTTCAATCCAATTAAATTTCGACCTCCCTCGCATGAAAGGGGCAACAACCCAGGTTTAGCGTGCTGAGGTCTCCTTGACATCTCAGCCGAGACAATATTCATTACGCCTCCACAGATGCTATTGTGGCAGTAATGGTTTCTTTGACCTGTTGTTATTTTATTTGTCCTGCGTGACATTCATCAATCTACTTTAAAAATCCTTTGACTCGAAGGATAACCCTTTAATTGCATAAAAAAACAACTATGCAGTAGCTCCGTGAAACAAAATCCTATATCTATATTTACACAACCGTATTAACTTAGTCCGCTTTGAGTGGACAGACGGTAAAAAAGGTAAAATTTAATACCCTTCAGCAGAGTATCATCAAAGCGAACGTTGTCAAAAGCGTCGTTTCGCGATGCGGAACGGGCACTGTGGCTCAAATGTAAAAACTTTTGCTTCACCTTTTACGTAATAGCAGAGCCGCAAAGGCAAGTACGGCGCGACTTGAGAAGCCTTTCAAAGTTACAGTTCAAAGACGGCATGTTGTGGATTTGTTTATAATATAAAATGAAAAACTTACAAGCAAGATAAAACTAAGGTATTTAAAGTCAAGTCTCGTCTTCAAACATTAGCGTCAAGTACTAACTTGAGTCGCACTCGTCTGCACTTCTATTTTTAACTAGACATATCCAAGTGCTAACAAATATCGGACAGTATGCTGCGGATGCGAATCCAGTTTTGCCATATGTCATTTCAGAAAGGAAATGTAACTTTTTTGTTTTTGAGATATTAACGGACCGCTCCATGTCAGGTAGCCAGCTGTACGACAGGATCTTGACCCAGAGCCGTATCCCGTTAATGGGCGTGTGTCTAACTTTCCCAGAGAATTGTTACATCTGATTAAACAGCCGGTCAAATTTCATTTGCATACTGGCAGCTGACCTTGTGTAGCCCTAATAAATTCTAATGATTATGCACATGTCGCAGTGGTCAAGATTATTCTTGAACTCTTCTTTTGAATCGTGAGAATATCAATGTTAATTGTGGAAGGTGCAAATCGAGCAAGTGACCCGCCCTTAGACCTCCGTTCTCACGTCTCGCTATAAAAGCACCCCTGATTATAAATTCGAGTCATCCGGCGGACTGCACGCCGCGATGTCCCGCGACTCGTACCGTCTCAAAGGTAAATAAGAACATTAATATTGATCTCGGGTTTCTTTGAAGCTTTGAAGTGGATTTTCTCGACACTCGTCCCTAGTTTTTCTCATCCTTTGAGAGTTGAAACTGAATGACATTATTTTCCCTCAGTCGTGACAGAATACCACTGAGTTCATTACGACAATCTTTGATATGATAATTGAAACATTAAAATTCTACAAACATTATTTGTATACATTTTTAATATCTGCATAGCTTTTATTAAATACAGAAATTGAACACATCACTAGGGAAATATAGGTTACTTAAATTTGTTACAAGAAACACTGTTAGTCAATGAAATTTGAGCTATTTGACCTTACCCACTTTCTAATACGTTGACTCTACACTTTTTATAAATAGTAATTGTCTTTAAAGTAAATCTCAATCACTGTATCCATACGAACATAATGTTGCTTAATTTTAGTCGATAACTGTCGGTAACTTGTCTAGACATCGGAAGCCATTAAAGCAAGTCCAGTATATTTACAAGAAAAAAATATGTTAACGAAAGAACTATATTATTAGAACTATAGAATCCAGACCGGATAGGACGACCGGAAATTTGTTTTAAAATAAAAAAAAGTTTCCGAACAATTCACAAGCTGCAATTCGTCGCAAAAATCGCTAAACGACGTAAATTGGATACATAATGTTACACATGAGACACAGCGGAGCCCGCGACTTCCCAACGCACAGCCACGAGGTCCGTGTAAACAGTCTCAGGTATAAAATACAACATTGTCCTCGACCATTGTTCGGGCGCATCCCGCCTACTCCACGCCAAAATAATAATACCGCAGCGGATCGTTCCAGGTAACAAAACCCGACGTTTTTTGCGTAACGCGGTGTTTAGGAGCCGGATCGGATGAACATACATCGCAAACAATGACGAGTTCACGATACCACGTTTTCCCTTATGCAACTTAATACCTATGTACCTAATTACAACAGATAAAGCGAATTATTCACTTTTAACTCATACTTATTATTTTTTTGTGAAATAATGTAAATATATTTGGAATCGATTGCAAAAATGTTGCATGTCTCGTATTAGTACTGCCGTGTCGGCGCTAACGGGGCAATATATTTATGTCTGCTGCGCTGGCACTCTCTGGCGGATGTGCCAAATCTGTTCGCGATAGACCCGGCAGACGCCGCCGCGTCGCATACCGGCCCGGCCACCGCCTGCAACTCTATATTCTTTAATAATTAATTGGACTTAATTTCCGTTAGTAATAAATTCAAAGTAATAGTAAATTCAAAGTAAATATACGCTTAATTTTTAACAATAGTGAGTCTATAAAAAAATCGTATCGTTAAATTGATGTAAGTCTACTAAAATATTGTATAAGCATTGGAAAGAGCGCTTTCCAAAAATCTACTTTGTATTGAAAATATTTTGAAACCGAATTGCAATAGCATCATAGCCTACATCACGTAATGCTATGTTAGATACAAAGTTGTATCAATTGGCATAATGGCATATTTGCAAAATATCAGATATTATTAAATTTGTCAATTTTATAACTCCATGGTGATATAATTGGTATTGTTTATACTAGAATTGCATAATCTCCGCTCGGCTGTATATTTGGACGGATACTCTGAACAACGTAATTTTTGTTGGCAACCAGCATCAGCATCGAGTTCGGGTTCTAGTTTATTGACGTGATTACGCCGCGAGTTACTTTTGTACGACATGATTCAGGCGTGCCGGAATTCAGACGTCTATGTTGTTCGTTTTGGGGCGTTTGTTTGTGGCCTCGCTCGACTTGCAGCAGCTGAGGTCGTGCGCAACTGTGCCAATGTCGCTGGCGCCGACGCTGCGCCGCCTCCTCGCTCGTGCGGAACCGACGATTGAACTCATTTGGAAAATGATGATGCGTGAGTTTACGTCATGAGTAAAAAGCAAAGGTTATTCCGATGATCCATCCGGTATTATTAAAACGACCTGGAACAGTTTCATACTTAGACACCTACACCTCTCCTCATTCTGTAAATAAACGATTTGGTCGCAGACGAGGACTGCGTCATAACTATAAATAACGTATGTTCGCACCTTTTTTGGTGATACGAAAACACCGGACGCGGCTACCGGACGCGGGCATAGTGCATTGATCTCGAGCAAGCATCACCTCTACTTACTACTCAAATCACAACATGAATGTCATTCTCGGAAATAAATGACCGGACACGGTTGGCATAAATATACAATAGAGCACTTTTTAAGCAAAGCTGAAAAGGTGTTTACACCTGCAGTGGAGACAGTTCTGCACAATTTTCAATATGTCACCGGAAGTTCCGGTTCTTTTGTAACTATATCTGAATGGTCCTTTGTTATTTTTTCTTCTTTTATTACAAATACAATCCGAGATCCTACTATTTTGACAATATTCTATTAACTACACAACTGGGAGAATAGTCAGCTATTAAATCGATCTGGTTGCGTAAAACAAAGGTCTGCGAAACCTTGTGCAAGCGGTGCGGCGCGCCCGCGCACCGCTACATATCTGCTGATTTGCGTAACCAAGCACTTATCCGTCGATACACTCATATTGTGACACGCTCCGCTTGCCTACATCTTCTATATGTTCGATTTAATAGCACGATGTTAAGTTACATTAAGACATTATTTAAAAAAAACATGCAGTAACCGCTGTAAGGTTTATGGTAACTTATTTAGTGGTTAGTATTCTTGTAAAAACAACAATTATCATATAAAAGTCTAATGGCTGCAAACTCGCACGAAGTATCCCTAAACCTAATGGATGGGTGCATTCACTCTCTCACCCTAGCAAAAAATATGCACGTGCCGCCAATTACTTGGGGAGAATCTTCTTTTTACAGCTCCCTTAGAGAACGGTCTTGCATGGGCGCTCATCAAGAACCATGGAACGCCAAAAGGTAGACTTACTTACAGCTAAGACACGCGTCTGCCATTTCTTTATCATTATACTTTGACGCCGTTCCATTTCGTTCCATACGAATTAATATATAAAGTTTTTACTCCCTAGCAACAAGCGACTTTTATGTTCTCTGATTTATTTTTCCCTATATTTTTGTTACGCTCTAACGCAAGCTCGCTTGGCTTAGCTTGTACCACTCGCTGCATATCCGCGTCGCTAAGGTCGCTGACCGCTGAAACTCATCCAGCGTAACCAACAGATAAATCTTGGTCTCACATTGATAGCTAAAGAAGCAATTAAATATAACCTCATGAGACAAACAAGACCATTAATATGATATCATAATCGACAAAATGGTAAAAGAAACAACAGGACAGCTAAGTTGCCATCTTGTAAGCGAGTGCATTTTTTTCGAAAACATTTATAAATAATAATCACTACAAAAACGAGTGAGCTGAACTTGCCAAATATTTTAAACAGATTTACTCAAGAATGCGCCTCTGAGTTACGCATCATTTTCCTTGCCCAATACAAAAGAAACTTCAAAATATTATTATTTAGCCCAGCAGCCTCACGTTGTAAATATAATGTCCATGTTTTCAACCAACAATGTAACAATGATTCAGAGTATGACAGGATCGTGATGAATTCGGTTCAGGGGAACGAATGCGTCAGTGCATTTGGTGACGTCATTAAGAGGGAACGCACAAAAAATCATAGGGCGATAACTGAGGGTTCGAGATGAATCATAGATGCCTCTAACAGGTCACTACCCTCGTTTATTTATACGGCCCCTTGATATATTGCTTTTAAAAATACCTCCTCACCCTCGAAAATACCTATCCACAATTAGTAACATCGAAAGCGTAGGTACATAAATGTCAGACTTATTTAGAAATAGGACTGACGCAAGCATTCTCCCTATATTTACCCTGTAAAGTCTCTGTTCCGTAACGATTACCTAAAATGTTTCGACGTCATAACTT
>JAATLQ010002821.1:19216-30675 GCA_013421005.1 Heliconius erato x Heliconius himera | reverse complement strand
CATAGATGCCTCTAACAGGTCACTACCCTCGTTTATTTATACGGCCCCTTGATATATTGCTTTTAAAAATACCTCCTCACCCTCGAAAATACCTATCCACAATTAGTAACATCGAAAGCGTAGGTACATAAATGTCAGACTTATTTAGAAATAGGACTGACGCAAGCATTCTCCCTATATTTACCCTGTAAAGTCTCTGTTCCGTAACGATTACCTAAAATGTTTCGACGTCATAACTTACGAATACTTTTTCTTTTAAGAATACTTTACCAGAAACTTTTAAATTACAACACAATACGTTGTTACATATTGCTATCCAAGAATAAACTCATTCAAATTTTGCGACAGAAATGTATCCCGTGAACTAAATTATAATTTTGAGCAAACATGAAAATCGTAGATTTATTTTTTGCACACTAAATTATTTTTAATGGTACCCACCATTGACTTAATTATTTTAATACAACATTATTGTATGAACGTTGGTGTAGGTACTTCACCGTGTACATACATATACCACGAGTCCAATACGTGTTTAATATGAAAGTTTTCTCTAGAGATAAAGTTGTAACGGGGGCGTACCCAATTTCGGTGTCCCTTATTTTCGTTTGAGTAAATAATATCTGTTTTTACCACCTACGCAAAACATTCAGCTTAGAAAATAATTTTGCGTTGGCGGCTGCCTAAAATATTTCGACATAGAAAAGTTCCTTTAAATACTTTTTGCGGAATCAGACCTTCCCGTCCCACGCTCCTTAATTATCCTTATTTACGTAATTTGGTACAAAGTTTCGAATAAGTAATAAGCGTAAACGTTCATAATTTGTTACAATCAAAGAAAATGAGGACTTAGAAAAAGAAGAAACACAAAAACATCAAACACTTTAAATAACAGGGCTAAATGAAATAGAAGGCAGCCAATTTCCCTGTACTCCGAGCGTTTACCTCGAGTCTGGCGTCGGCAAAAAAAATGCAACCGGTCTCCGAGTGGCCAGAATTGCGATTAACCCTTCAAACCCGATGCGTCGTCACTAAAAATACTTGACGTCTGCGTCTGCTGTATGAACTCGACTTTTTTCGTATTACGTTTCGCATATTTTTATTTTCTGTGTTTTTTTTTTGTTGATACTGAATTTATAAGTTGAAAAATGTATTTTAAATGACATTTAATAATTCTTAAGTAAGCTTTTTTTATTTGTTGTTTTTTTTGTATTTTTCCTGTTTCTTTTGGTCGGCAAAATTGTTACCAAATAATCTTATATCTAAATAATATACATATATTTTCTTAGTAACTTCAGAATTATGTATTTAGCTATCGTGTTTTATCATCGCTAGTATTGTTTATTGACGCCTTTGACTGATTGGTAATGAGTTAAACATTACGTGTAATAGCTCACGTCTCCGTCTCAACAATGGCCCATAGCGCACATTTATTACCAATCGAGTCACGGGCGTCTGCCCTATAAAGCACTTCCTGTTTAGATATACAAATGACATTTTAGTACTAACCTCGATATTGAATTCTATGTAAACATGTATAGTAAATATTTTTTCTTTTGCGGGGTATATCCCGCTTCTTGAAGAATTATGTTAGAAGTTGCCGCGTAAATACTACGAGAAAACAATGAGATCGTTGCGTCATTCTTTTCCAATTAGTTATATGTGAAATGACGCAATATTTATCTTGAAAATACCATTTTTCTCTCATAAAACTACTAAAACTTGTTTGCACTAAAGAATTTTAGTGAACAATTAAAAGTGTCTATCTATTCACAGGAAGTATTAACAATATTATCGATCTAAAAACCTTATCATTGATATGTCATTGTAAGTATCACGTAAAATATATAATATTAATACGTAGTTGTAATAAATTTAGCTATCTAGTGTGCTCTTTCTAAACCAAATAATGGTACATATAAAGAAAATATACGTACAAACAGCATTACAGCTGGTGGAAATAACCTAAGATAACTTAAAGGCAACAATGCAACGCACGCAGAAAACGCTGATTAGGCATGATGTTATCTGTTTAAATCATGTTTATTATCACACAAACATAAAGGACAAAATGATGACGGAAATTACGATTATATATAATAAAATACGTAATTATCATTAAGCGCGGTGCATTAGAGTAACTTACCAAGAAGATCAGCTTTTCTATAGAAAAAGAGGACTTAAATATATTACAGAGTGGGGACAAAGGCGAGCGTCCTCTTGTTGCGTAGGCGCATCCTAATATCGTGTGACGTGACGTCGTTTCACGGTCACGAAGAGGAAATGACGTACTCACCTACTACCAACATTACAAAACTTGCCAAAATAATTCATGTGACTTAACTGAGTGGAAGAAACATCAATATTTTTTTTTAATATGAGTTAGTTGTAAACAGGAAGATCGCTTAGAAAAATATTATGAACAATTTTCATTTGAATTTCCACACGAGCTACGTCTTGTTTTTAAATGAATAGGTGTACTTTAATTATTATCTTTGTGGGTTTTAAACATGTTTGTTATGTTACGTTATTCTAGTGTTGTAATTTGATATATTTAAGATTTAATATATGCATCAATAATAGCATTGGGATGACCAATTACTATTATTATAGTAAATTATATATAGATGACTCCAAATGCTATTTAGTTGCAGCCGGCTACCTATGTCCTAGACCGGTTTTGAATCCAATTTAGCTCTTTCATAGGCTAGCTGGCTGGTAATATTTTCTACGGTCAGAACTGTACAAGTTTTGTCAAACAATTACTATCTCTGTGGCTTCGTGATTAGAGTCTATATTTCTCTGTATATATTGGTTGAAACTAAACTAATTTATAGCTGAACACATCTTATTCTGTTTCCTGTAAAATACAAGCTCAATCCACAGCACATTTGCCACACGGGATTTTCGAAGATATATCCTTATAATACTACATTTTCTGGGGAAATTACTCAGTAACCTTATATTAAAATTCCATTTTGCATTCATTGGGTTATATATAGCAAGGAAAAATTATAATACATATTGAAAACAAAATATAATGGTGGATCAGTAAACAATGAGTCATCAAGAGTCAAGTTTGCATAAATATATATACATACGTATTCTAACGCTACAAGAAACCGCGAGTCGCGACCGTCGGGAACGCTCACAATGACATTGAAATTTTGTTCGGTTGCGAAACAGTACTCTTTTCGTGGTTTCGGCCTCGCGTTCGAGATTGAAGAATACGTATTATAAATATGAGAACGTATACGACCTCCGTTCGCGGTCACTCCTTGCGTAATCGACCGCGACAACAATATCTTACCAACATGCACTTGTGTTATTACCAAATTAATTCAATTCCACTATTGATATGCTTTTATACAATTCACTTGGAAACATTACAATACATATAATTTTTTTTTTGTTATTTGCGTAACGTCTGCAAAATAGTATCTATAGATAATTTTGTGTTACAAGGTGATAACAATGTATTTTTGTTTAATATGTTTAAGTCTTTCTTTGATGTTTATCATTGATTTAGACTGGAATATAGCTTTTATTATTATATTCTATAGTTATATATTCATATATCTTATAGTAAAATATTAAAAGATAGAACACTGTTTTTGTAGCGAATAATATTTGGACAGTTTTCCAACAATTTGCGCAGTTGTCACTAATGTGTGATGCTGATGTAATGCTATAAGAATGGCACGCTCAATACAAGCGCTACATAACACAAATTTAATTAAAATTTGAGCTCACCATTATATAAATATCTGTTTTATATATAATCTTGTTACTTAAACAGAAAAAAATATGACAATGAAATTGTTTCCAAGTCGGTAACGCCTACCGTAGGCTTCTGGATGTTGACGCGCGCCGCCCCCGCTGCCACGAAGCCTTGAAGGCCTGTTGCGCCTAATACGTGAATGACGTCACAGGGAGAAATTTCCCGCGAGCTTGTGACGCATTTACTAATTTCTTGGCGCGTATTGATCGTTTCCATAAGTTTGTTTTATACAATTATGTAATGTACTTGGCGAAATCTTAATTGAAATAAAGAAATATCCTTGTAATAAACAAAATGTTGTAATTAAATTTAGAGGCAAATTTGAAATTTAGTTGTGTAAAACGATAACGTCTTCACATTGAAAATATTCGCTCGAACATGTCGGAAAAACTATTAACATAATTAGTTTTTATCTTCAAGAAAAACATATAGACAAAAGGAACACGTGTTGTTGTGACGTAATCTAGATGCGGAAGCGTTACGGTCAGCCGGCAGCCGTGAGCCATGAGCCAAGACCAAGGACGCACTTGCGACACCACACCGGACACCGGCGTATCGGTCACTTCGATAGATGCATTCGTGCAACGACGACTATTTAAAATAAATTTCAATAATTACAGAACCAATTTGGACAATGATTTAGAATTTGCCATTTTCGATAGTACTCTTTTATCCTAAATCTTTTTTTTTTCAACTATTGGCTGTATCTCACAGCAGATTAGGCAGAGGGAGCCTAGTGCTAAGACACTCCGCCCATTTAATTAATTTTAATGATCATGTATCATTCTGTAATTTTCTCGAAGAAGTATTACGTGTTGTACGTAGTAGTAGTAATGATCAGGAAGGTGACACTCACACCGCAAATGATGTAATTAGCTCTTACTATTGCGAAAATATCGGCTGACGTAACCTAATGGAACTAGAATCATTTATATGTGTACGATTTGCTGCAAACAATTATCTCCTTTTGTCTCCTCTAAATAGAGATCCAAATCGCGTATTCATGCAAAATTAAGTAATCAATAGCTATTGTCTGTAAAATTGAAATCCATCGTTCGATGAATCCACTGAACTTAATTGAAGCGTTGATCAACTTTTTATGATTGTAACGTCAATCAAGAAGTTACATTTAATTTATTTACTGTTTGAACTAAAATTAATTAACTACGAAACTACTTTCTTATTGCGAACTCGATTTTACTCAGAACTACTTTTTTTTGTATTACGATTGGCTGTGTAACCGGCTAGAAATGGAGGAAGACGCCGCAACCTCGTCTAATTAAACGTCTCGCAGCAATGGCAGCTTTAACATTGTGATTTATTAGGACTGCTTCATAAAATTATATGCAATTGTAACACCTTAATAATTGAGAATAATTTTAAAAATTTTATTGCTTATAATAGTCTATTCTCCACCAGCTACGTATGCAACTTTTATATTATAAGACTATTATAAAACTTGATATGGTGCATGCATATTACAGTGCGCTTACAATTTAAAGCATTACAATATCACATGTACTGCAGTTCAAAGTTCAGCTTTTAATGCGATAAGGAAAACTACAATAAATGTTTTTCTTTCGATAATGAGCGTCATCTTTAGTTTATCAAGCCAAATTACTCAGAAATATTAGGTTATTGTTCGAATGTTTGCCGTTTTCCTCATACCTAAAAGGAAAAATGACCGGTTTTGATTTAAAATCGTTAAGATACATTAAAATATCGTTAAAATACACAAGAATCCGGCAACTGGCCTCCGCGTAGACTGCGGTTCAATGTCAGTTGCGCAAACGCCGCTCTTCCGCCTTCGCTCCGTCTGTTCGACCAGGAACAGCCGAACATATTTTATCAAAGTTAACGTTTAATGACTATTAATATGCCTTAACGAATCTACATTAAATTAGATTTCGTATACGCTACAGTTTCATAATCAGTATAACAAATATATAGATACAGATGAATTGATAAAAACAAAATCAAATATAATCAAAAATCTAAATTATTTAAATAACAAACCTATAAAAATAATTCATCTAACATTAAAATTGCGTCATCGTCTTGTATTTAATACACTTTTTCTTGTAGCTGGTTCGCTAAGTTTTTGCATTCGAGTAATTGATGAATAGTATGATGCAGCAATATGTATTACGTGTGCGTGATTATGTTAAAACTGGTTCTATAGAAAGCAATTTACGTGAGTCAATTTTGATTATAATCGATAAATGTGCGGAGTTCGCATGATATCTCTTAGTGCAATTAACACGTCTCTTCGTTAATAATAATTTAATACACACATACTCATAAGCTAAATATGTATTGAATCTCGATAGCATTCCAGAATCTGGCTTGCTATTTAAATTATATAAAAGATTCCGTTTACGTCATTGATAATGACTTCTTGAACTCTTTTATTAGTGCGGTATTGTATCGTACTAATACTATATCCGGCTCCATCATATCCGGCATGCAAGAGCACTTCAAAATACTCGAGATTTTTCAAAATGGGACTTAATTTTTTTTTTAATATTATTTATACTGCATTTTTATTCGCTTGCATTTTTTTATTGTACAAACCACGTAGGGTAACTACGCTAGTTGAATAATAATTGAAAAATAAATTGTTTTAATTATTTATTGGTCTATATCTTCACACGGTCATTGGACTTCTGGCTTATCGAGTACTGTCAGAGACACCTAGTCAACATTTAAAGGTCACATAATCTTTCTTATCGCGAACAGATAAAAAAAACTTAAGGTCGCACTGTGCCGCAACTACGTGATTCTTACACTTACACAGTCATTATATGGCAACTTGTACCTATATTTAATAATTTTGAATGCGGGCGATCGATGGTTGAGTAAAAGTCAAGGTGCGTTACTTGCACCTTTTGGAACTTGTATCGAGTTAATCTTTTAAACATTACCTGCGCTATCACAAAAGCGGTGAGTTTTTGTATATACGAGCTCGCCAATTGTAAGTTTCGTTCACAATTCAGACCAGATGTTGAAATAAACAAATACGTCATTGTCATCTCCTACGCATGATGAGTTTTTCGTTTCTTTATTAAATCGATGATGCGACGCGATAGAAAAGATTTGTCCATTGTGCAAAGGAGTCCTATTCATGACCAAGAAAACACCCATTCTTTGGAGACAATGAGGTGCACATGCAAGTCCTACCTGCGAGTCGCACGTGTTCAAAATTCGCATTCCGCGCGCACACAATATGAGTGGCCGTTGTTAAGTTTAACTGCCATCAAGAATTAAACGAGATATTTTATGGAAGGTGGTTTTTTTTTCTTCATATTTTTATACGGATATAAATCAAATCAACTCGAAAACTATTTTTTTCTCTTTCTGCCATGTTCTGTCATTCTTAACTTCATAAATCTTATACTTCATAAGTTGTGCACTGCTGACCACTGTGAGAGCTCACCAGTACGGACAGCTGATCTCTTAAAATTACGTACATTTACCTAGTTTATAGTAATGTAAATACTTAGAAATAGTTTTGCAATGCACCCTGCGTGAGCACGATGACATCTCTATCACAGTGCACACAGTCCACTCGACATTCGATACTGCGTAAGGTCAACAAAGTTTCGTTACTATCGCGCGGCGAATGTTTATTCAAATGCAAGTAAACCAGTCTTAAAGTTTGACTTTCGACATATGCTACGAGGTCAATATTTGTCTTTTTTCAGTGGTTCCTTTCTTCATAATATTGGTTGTTATTTCTGTTTTTTTTTTTTGAAATTTCATGTTCACATTAAAAAAAAGTTTAGTAAAATCACACACACAATAGTGAAAACTGATCAGATATTTATTATTCCTTGCACTAGCACTGAAAACAATTGAAAATTCTGCTCAATAACAGCGCTAGCAGGATATTACGCGAACAAAGTAAATTGCTTTTGCTGTTATTAATTTTGATAACTGGGATTCAATTCGTTTCTCTCTTTTGTAACAAAGGGAAACCCATTGTATTTAATTTACTGTAGTCGCGGAGTAAAACAAACCAACGATACGGCCATACCGTAAAAATTGAATTCCCCATCGATTTGACTGATTACGGCAAGTTTTTATATTGGGATAGGATAGGTATGTATTTTTTTCTAGGGACATGTGCCCGACCATCTGTTCGGTCAGATTAGAACATTTTTTCTCTAGTTTCTTGTCTAAAACATGTTATCATCTGAAAAAATGACACGTAGCACATGGCGGGATAACGTCCTACGAATCTACCTGCCTTTGTTCCCTTTACAATTGTTCGCGAACATCTGCCGCCGCCTGCGCATTGACGTACATACATTCTATTACTTATAAATATCATAAATATGTATACATACTTATCATTATATGCAAACTTTTCACATTTTGCCAATACCATATGGCAAGGATAAAATATTATAGGTAATTATTCGTAATAAATTGGAGGCCGTGAAATCGAAAGTTGAAATTAAATAAAACAAATTCAATATTTGTTTTATTTCACAATATTTCAGTTATATCAGTACATAGTCTCATTTATTATTATCACTATATACAGTATATAATATTATAATAATTATTAAATATCTATATCTTTCTTTATATAAAATATTGTATACATATAATAAATAATTTGAACAAAAACGTCATATTTGTAAAAGATTAGAATAATGTGAACGATCATTATAAACTATTTTGAGGTCTATTTCTTACATAATTCGTTCGAGGTCAGATTGTATTGCCAAAACACAAACTCGTTCAACCGCTACAATATATTTTAATGATACTCATAAACGAATCGCTATTAAATACTATATAATTCTTGGGCAATAAAACACTTCCATATAGAATAGAAGCACATTTGTCCTGTAGTACTACACCGTACTCGAACGGCGACAATATGCTTTGTTTTGTATGTAAAACAAAAGAATCGAATAGTTGAAGTTTTACTATAGTAACAATTAATCGAGTGGTCCGGACGCTGCGATGCGAGTTTCGAAACAATCGGCCGCGTAGTTGCCAAACGGTTGTGTGCTACCGCTTTTGTAATACATCTGGATCGTTTTGAAACTTATTAACCTGTTTGTTTTGCGCTCAATTTTCGGTACTCGCCAGTTTCAAAGGCCTCTCAGAGGACGACTCCTTTGTGCTTCGTCTTGAGTGCCGGGACAAAGGCGTGCCAACGATCGTGTTACTTTTGTTCCCTGGACGCTAATTAAACAGAACGCGTCCTCTTTGTGTTTAGCTTAGTATTTAGTTAGTAATTGTCATTGGCAGGTGAATGAAATGTGACATTTCTAAATAGTCATAAAAGTATCTTTGAAAGAAAAATCCATTCAACACAAACCATTAGAAGACAGTTCGTCGCCATTACCTGATGGATCGTTATTAAAAACCCCCCAATTGTAGAAGGCAATGAACAAATGCAGCGGAACCGAGTCGTGCATTAAACTTACAGTAACTAGCACTCGGTTTTGGAGCGGAGTTTTGCCGCAACAAATCCTTGATGGAACCTTAACCCACTTGGATTATTACACGCCGACACCGGACGCCGCGAGCGCTGCAACCATTATATTTTTAATTTTGTCACTTACCAGTATATGTTGGTACTATACTATACTGCCAGCTAATCTTTTTTTTATATTTTAACTTAAGCAAATGTCATAATTAAGTGGAGTATTACAGTGGTTTAGGTAAAATTTCGTAAACATTACTGTATAACAATATTTATTGCTCAAGGTAACATAAAAAAATAATAAATATCAAAAATTAGAGTGACCTCTAGGCATTGTTATAACAGTTTGCTTGCAGGTCGGCGTGTATATGAAGAAATTTCGACACATAGATAATTTTATAATACAACAAAAAAAAACTACTGTAAAAAAAAATAGAATATAACGAACGTATTCAAAAACAATGATATCATCGCGTTATGAAATATAGTGTTGACGCTTTATTGAGTTATTCTTTGATTGACGTAAACGCAGTCACGCGTTCGTGCCAAAGATGTTTTTTACCGTGGCCTAGTGAGCCAATATGCCAATGTCAAAGCTGTCATAAGCAGCCTTTGTGTTGCAGCCGAGTGTTTAATGAGTTTGGATGTGAAAAAGTGAATGCCTGTCGAGTGTCGCCTTTTATATTGTTGTCAATTAACATTTTTGTCTTTTAAATAGTATTTATTGTTTTATCACAACGAGAACTATGGTGAGATATGGTGTTCGTGTATCATCCGCCGACGGCAGTGGCGGGCAGCCGTGACGGCTCAGATACTGGGTCAAGTACAGCGATGCTTGCGATTCATTGTCAACGCGTCGCCCGCGTCCGCACCCACGCCCTCCGTCGTACGAACGGCTGCACTTGCCGGAACCTAAACTTGTTTTCTTTTCACCCCTTCCTGATATTTCTCCACAAACAGATACAATTTGTATGTTACCGTAGTTCGCGCATTACATCAGTCGTATAATTGCAACAAACGAGTGACAACACACGTTACCTAACGCTGTTGCGATCCCGGCAGCTTGATGTAACACGAGCGACGATGGAGTACCTCCCTTTTCTAGATGCTGTCGATTCCACGCGGCCCCTGTTATATCATACGAGAGTTGAGTGCGAAATATATGAGGCACGCGAGAGCGCGGGGTCGTCGGCCGACGCGCCGCTAAGCCTTAGGCGACGACTCGAATGATACACAGCCACAGCTAATGGCCGCATACATTCACCGCGTTAGAAAACCTACTTCGGTTCCGCACTTTCTTTATTGCATCACGGCAATGTGCCGTTTTGTGCGCACTCTCTTCCGCCGCAGCTTGTGCAAGCACACCACCACCACCACCGCCGCACCGCACCGCACCGGCGCGCCGGGCCGCATTCGTAGTGCGTAGCTGTTTCTAATTTCTAAATAGAATTGACCTCATCCAGGAGTAGGCACCGCCTACTGCCTGCGTAACCGCACCACAGTCGCTCCGATCAATTATTCGTGCGCTTTCTTCGTTGCATCACGTTCATTGTTTTGCTCCCCTCGACTATGACAGGTGAAGTTTTGCAAGTTCACTGACCCTCCCCCCCGCGCCCGCCCCCCGCGCTCTCCCCCCTTGCGCGTCCCCCGCGCCCGCTAGATGCCCGAGATAGTGATATAATGATCCGCATCTCAAATTGCTCTTAGAATTACCATTTCCGCACTTTCCAAATTACGTCAGTGCGTATAGTGAAAAAAGTATTCGCGAGGTGAATGGCCGAGTTCGAAGACCGCCTCTCCTTAAACCGCCGAGACGATCATTGGTTTGGCATCTGTGGAACATTGATCCTTTATGATCTCATCTTGACCGTACGATATGTCAGCGTTGAAAAATAACTGCGCAGTAATTATTTTCATGCCATACTATCGATTTAATTATCGATATTCGCATCTTAGTACCATTTCTCTGAACGGTACACGTCGAGAAAGTACCGCTGGCTCGTGTTCTACATGCGCTGGTCGCGAACATTCCTCGTGATACGGCTTATCAGGCCGGCTCTCTTATCTGCATCAGCACAATGCAAAGGGCATTGTTCAAATCCCACTGTTTATTTATCACTCGCGATCAACTCGTATTCGTTCCACGTTCTCGATTCACACAATCGTACGGTGCTTGGAATTCTTTAGCGTGAGGCCTATGAACTTTCTTGTTTTGATCGAACCATGCCTAGT
>JAATLQ010002821.1:649-12099 GCA_013421005.1 Heliconius erato x Heliconius himera | reverse complement strand
GCAGAAACCCTTGAATGAGAAAATTATTTTGCAATGATCGCGAGCTTTCCGCTTTAACGTGCGGTGCTTCGCTAATTAGTTGTACGCGCGAACCGTTAATAGTAGCCAGTCAAAGGATCTCGCACAAAGGGATTCATTACGGGCGAATGCTCCGAATTATATTATATATCGAGCGATGTTATATCACTATCAACTTATATTCGCAACTTATTTGGGTCACCGGTCGATGCACGTCTGATGCAGTTGACCCGTTAATATAACGGGTTGACCCGTCGATGTAACCATAGTTTGTGATATGAATATAAAATAAGACTACCGAATGTGTTTATTAAACATATGTCTCTTTTTTGTTTTAGGACGACGCTAAAGCTCGAGTCGTTGGAAGATGCGGTGGTGTTAGATGACCCCGAGGAAGATCTCCTGCAAGACAAGAGAGGGTGTCCCGCGTACGTGTCGCCGGAGATATTGAGGGCCCATCGGACGTACTCCGGCCGCGCCGCCGACATGTGGTCTCTTGGAGTCATACTCTACACCATGCTCGTTGGAAGGTATGTACCAAATAATTCAAATCTTTAAACTAAATACCACGATGTTTCCCACGCACACCAGTAAATTATAAAATAAACGGTCACAAACCACCTTACATTTTGCGCATAAATTAATACATCAAATTAGGTTAGTTGTACTTAAGTGAATAAATAACACGTAGGGCAGTAGAGTGGCGCGGTGGGCGTCTTCACCTGCTAGGCGTGGGACTTACCGTTTCAGAGGAGTCGGGTCGAAGCGACCGTTGGGCGAGGGATGATCACCTGTCGTCCGTTACGCGCCAACGGCTCGCAATTATATCACCCACATATACTCGTAGTATTGAAATCTTCGACGCACCTGCCTCGGTCATGTGGCGAAGACGTTGTTCCCGAAACGAGCTCCATACACCTGCCGTTCGCGATCCTTTGTTTTCTACCTTTTTCGAGCCGCGCCAGTAATTTAAATTCGAAACTCGGGATTTCGCCGCAATCGCATCGCTTCACCTGTCGCCGGAAGGGTTCCTTTACCTGAGTTTTTGTTTCGCGCATCTGCTCAAATGACAATCGGCCCTCATTAATTTTGACTTTGCTTTGAAAAACTAATGATTTGGGTTACGTCTATTGTGATATAATGAATGTATCTAACTTTTAAATATCGATAAGCATCTTGACTTTTATGGCCTAATAATTTAGGAGTGCAGATTTTGACAAAAAAGATTGAAATATCCAATTAAGACAAGGCTGTCGTTTTGTCATCAACCCAACGTGAAATATACTTGACGACAGTATTATTGACCCTCTTTTTCTTGTTTCCAGGTATCCGTTCAACGACTCGGAGCACGCATCGCTCTTTGCCAAAATATCTCGTGGTTATTTCGTTGTTCCTGAGTGTTTGTCGTCTCGAGGGAAGTGCCTCATACGGTCGTTGCTGCGTCGCGAGGCCTGCGAGCGTTTGAGCGCACAAGATGTCCTCCGCCATCCGTGGCTAGCGAGAGACCCTCGGAATGAACTACCACCGCGAGCAGCTACTACCCACGACCGATTAGTACCAGATATACCTTTAGAGGTAGATGACTAAACCGGTGCTGGCATCGGTCCTCCCGAGTCACTAGGTCACTCGCGAGGAGTCACTATTGTTGGGTCACTCCCGAAGGCCTAATATAAGGTCATTCATAAATTACGCCACACGTTAAGGAAAGAGAGGGGGAAATAACATTTATAATATACAAACATAATTTCGGAACCGCTGTTGTAATTTAATAATTTCTAAGTGTAAAATTGCTAAATATGTGACGTCACACTATGGGGGAGGTCTCAAAAATGTAATCAACTGTGACAAGAACGGGGGAGGGGTCAAAAAAATCATGAAATTCGTGTGACGTAATTAATGGATGGCTAAGCTTGCGGGTGTTCGGACACTCCGTAAATCCCAAGCCAAATATCTCTCCACGGAGATTGTAATTAGTGATGGCGAGCGGCGGCCGGACCGCCTCCTCGCATTTATTTATATACAAATAAACTAGGAGAACTTTATGATGGCGTCGAGCTGTGGTATAGTTGTAACGTTCGTAATGACAGTTAGTGAGACTGATATCGCGTTTTGTGTTATCGAGCTTTCCATCTTGTTTAAATGTCGGCGAAGTGGCGTAACTCGCGTTTTTAGAATCTAATTTTTAATATCTTACTTATCAAAATTGATCTTGATATCATTACTTTACTATATTTAAAGTTCAAGCGACGTCTATTATGGACGTATCGCAACATTTGTTCCGTTTTGTAATATTCTATGAGTTGTGCCACTTCGCTTCGAGCTCTGGGCTTTTAAACTGTAAAGCCAATCGTTTGATCAATCAGCTAACTTGCTAGTTAGTACTACGTAGGTGTATATTTTGTATTTATATGAGAAATTTATATATCGTGTAATTGTGATCTCCACCGATTATTTAGCGATTACTTATTTGCCATTACGTTGCGAAAGTGTCTTTTGACAGCGTTCAGTTGCTTCCATCAGAGTTATATATATTATGTATTTTTTTTTTTTGGTTAAATCGTGATTGTATTCGGCGTATTATGTGAAAATTTATTTGTTATCTGTATCGATCAATTATTCGCATCACCTAGTACCGAATAAGATCGTTTGGTTTGTGCCATTTTTTTATTTAATTTAAACTAATTTATTCGTTGTTGTAATTGACGGTGTGATGGCGGCACTTCTTCCTATTATTTAATTATTACCGTTTGGTACTTGGTGTTGTTAATCGATTATTGAGATCATTTTTTTTGTATCGAATCGTTCCAAATCGATGTTACCATGATTGTCAAAATTGTTATTTTTGTTTTGTAATATTCAGTCTTGTTACATTGTCCTTGGATTCCTATTGGATCTTTCATAGTTGAAAGCGCATAAGTAGTCAAGTCTTTCATTTGAAAGCGAACTGTACAATAGTAGTTACTGTAAAATATACTATTAATACTTTAATTTATACACTGTACATAGAGCTAAGGTAAAATAAGATTATCAAAAAAAGGAAGAATGATAGAGGGAATAAATAATTTAGAAAATTATACCATATTTTTACTTATACCTTTTTACCTTGATGCCTTTGAAATTTGA
This sequence comes from Heliconius erato x Heliconius himera, assembly GCA_013421005.1. Classification (NCBI taxonomy): domain Eukaryota; kingdom Metazoa; phylum Arthropoda; class Insecta; order Lepidoptera; family Nymphalidae; genus Heliconius; species Heliconius erato x Heliconius himera. The sequence goes on along the minus strand of JAATLQ010002821.1, from coordinate 8,958 downwards.
ACAACATATGAAATAATCCTATTCTAGTAATTTTTTTCTTATTTTTTCTATTAAAAAAGTAGTTTCTATTAAAAAAAAGTATTTCATAGACACTTCTAACGTGTTTTATAAAGTTTTGAGTAACACATAAATAAAAAAACAATTAATACACTTATGAAATAAAAATCATAAATAAAATAAAACATTTATTATAACAATAATTTTCACTTTATATAAATTATTTTATTATTTAAGTTAAAAATCTGACATCGCAAAATTTTACCTAAAATATTAAATACCATACAAATATTTATAAATTAAACATAAAATTGTCGTTATCAAATTATAATCAATCATAGCTGACACTGAGCTTGACGCTTAGTTTGAATTTGAAAGAAATGAGCGGTAATGCTTAGGTGGAACGGACTCCTTTTAAACTAAAAAAAACGAAGCCAGTCGTAGCGCAGGGGCACAAAGTGTGACTGTAAAACCGACTGGTTGTGGGTTCGATCCCCACTCGAGGAGATGAAATAATTACTTAAATTTATATTCCCATTTCTTCGCTCTGGTGTCGAGGCAAAGCGCGTCGTTAAGTTGCGCCACTCAGCACGCAATGCCTCCAGAATTCAGCGCAAAGTGGGAAACAGAGTGTCTTAACACGAGGTTCCCTCTGCCTACCCTGCTGTGTGCGGGATACAGCGTGATATTTTTTTAAACTAGAAGAAGTCCTTAGAACTTTTTATTAGTTTAATTCAAATCTTTCTACTGTCTCTATCCTCTCCACCCGACTAATTATATGTGAAAATACAAGTATGCAGTTTACTCTTACGAGTTCAACGTAGCCCGTAATGGGCCCGCTTCGCTCGCGGTGAAAACCGAGCTTCAATTGAGGAAAATTATATTAAAAGATAACGCAAGTGAAATGTCGCTGGCATATTAGATTGTGATTCATCATTATTTTATGAAAAAAACCTAAAAATTATCTTCGGCTGTACACACAATGATTGTCAGTTCAACTTCTCCTCACTCGGGGAATGCGTGCATTTATATTACTTTACGATGAATTTATGAACCTTTAGGTACTTATACAGACAGTTCCTGTTACTGAATCACAAATATTTGAAGACAAACATTAAGAATCTATATTACAGTAGTTGCAAGTTCTATTTTTATAATAACTAAAAACTAACTATTTATGTATGTATAAATAGTTTTTAAGTTAATTTCTTGATTACAAGTGTAATACTCGACATAAATAGATTCTTATTATCTTCTTGTTACGTTATTTAATAAAGGGAGCAAAAAACAATGAAATGTTCAAACAATTCTAAAAATGTTTTTCATATTCTCGGTAAATATTAGAGCATGCTGATAAAGGCCGTAGTCACCTTCAAGTAAAGTCTAGACATCGCAGATGACTGAACTCGATACTTTGAAACTTACGTTAAGTTCTTCATATTATTTCTAAATTACAATATCTATATATTTTTAAGTCGACGCTGTATCTAGTAGGCAAAGGGAACCTGGAAACCTAGTATAAGACACTTCATTCCGATTACACACTTCCGTTCCCCACTTTCCACCGAATTCTGGAGGCATTGCGTGTTGGGTGGCGGAACTCAACGCCGCGCTTAACCTCGTTAACGACGAGTGGGAATCGAGCCCACAACCTGTCACGCTTACAGTAGCACTCTTGTGCCACAATATTTTTGGGCCTCATATTATTTTTTAATTATAAAAATTAAGAAGTTCATAAAGAATTTTTATTTACCTACCACTTATGCAACTTACGATAATAAATTGTATCTAAATTCGCTTTGAGAAAATAGAGTACCTATTTCGTTATTTGCAATGTAAACAGATATATTAATATTAATAAGTGTACTTTAATTATTATCAATTTATAATGATTTAACTATTCCGTTTCTGTACGTACTACGTAGTGTTATTTACGAAGTTTTGACGTGATGTTTACGATCAAGCCGGAAAATTTCTAGATGAATGGAAACTGAATACCCGAACTCACAATCAACATGGAAATAAAAAAACTCGAGTCACGTATAAACCTTTATTATTTTAATGTATCAACTTTAATAAATTATTTATATTTTACAATATTTAATATTATGAAGCGTTTAACAATTTCCGCCACTCTCAACACGCAATGCCTTCAGAACTTGACGGAAAATGGGGAACGGAGTGTCTTAACACTAGGTACCCTCTGCCTACCCTGCTGTGTGCGGAATACAACGTGAAGCTGATTTTTTTAACTTTAATAAATAAGAGAACCATAGTGACTATAATTTATATTTCAATATATATAATACATTTTTTACTCCGACGAGGAAGAGGATATTGAAGATACTTTAATAGCAATTATTTCTATTTGGGGAAAGTTGTTCAAGTCTCGGATCTTAGAGATTAATATAAATTAATATCTACTAAATAAGAATTCTATAAGACAAGGTTAGTTAGATAAAACCTACCTAGGTTTTATAAATAAAATAAGTGAAATATTTAATATGAATATTATCTAATATATTTTCCTATTAAGAAATATAAGTATACGATGCACCAAGATTATTAAAAATTTTTAGCTTCACACTGTATCCCGCACTTCGCAGGGTAGACAAAGGGATCCAGGCTACCAAGTGTTAAGACTACTTTCCCATTAAGATATCCCCAAATTCATAATAAATACTGCATTGTCTCGAGTGGGAATCGAATCCATAACCCGTCCCGTTTACAGTCCACCAGCACCACTCTCGTCATCTGCGCCACGACTGGCCTCAATATAAAAAAATAAAACGAACAATCATGTTTATGTTGATTTATTTACACTACAGTTCTTAATAAAAACCATATATGTTTAGGAATCAGCTGAGTTTATATTTGTCACTTGTCGAAGTATGTTTGCATTTTACCTCTCAAATTACAAAATTTAAAATTATAAAGTGTTTAGAAAAACAAAATTATAAATATAATATTTTGGTTATTTACTTATATTAACCAAAATATAATATCTAACAAAATAGGATTTAAATGTTTACACAAATAGATGGCACTTATCGTTTGTAAGAACAGCGCCATCTTTTATCTCATATTGGAACTATTAGCTAAATATATTTAAAATAATTTTAATTTAAACAGTTTTCAGCACGAAATTTTTCCTTAAATGTTTTAAGGGAAAATATCGTATTCACATTCGTACTAGCTAGAAATTTTTCGTTTGAAAAGAAATACAAAACTTTAATATAATGGTATATTTTCATATTGATTGAACAGTTATCTAAACAAATACATATTTTACAATAAAAAAGACACTAAAAATGAGAAATTATCACAATTACTTACAGTACTCGAACAATACAAACATTTTTGTCATTTCGTGAAGAAAAAGAAACGTTTTTAATAACTGCGAAAAAAGTGATCCATTTAATAACTTTCATTAGATAATGATCTGTTATTTTGTTGGGTATTAGAAAAAAAATCCTTTTTTACATATATAATTAATTTCTTCTGATCTACAAGTGAGTTACTAAATACAATAATATCAACACTATTATAAACTAATACAATCGTTCGGCTTTGCTCGGTCCGTGGGCGTTTGCGTATTCCTGCATACGACGTTCTAGTTCGGGACGGAAATGCCTTATGAGTCCTTGTACTGGCCACGCGGCGCCGTCGCCTAGCGCGCATATTGTATGACCTGGGGATAAAAATAGTTTAATTATTATTGAATACGGGTGTGGGTTCGATGCCAATGCGAGAGAAATAATTGTTTTAACTTTTTCCATAAAAAAAATATATTATGGTTGTCGATTTGATCCCCACTCGGGACAATGAATTATTTTCATGTATCCGCTCTGGTATAGCAATATGCGGCGTTAAATTCCGCCATTCAACTAGCAATATCTTGAATTCAGGCGGAAAGTGGAGAACAGATTCTCTTGGCGCTATATTATTTAAATTGTAATTAAATTACCTTCAATTTGTTTAGAGATCTCCCACAACATATCAATCTCTTTTGGTGAAGCGTTACCGTCGACGAATCTGTAATAATATCGAATATGATATTATTTTTACTTGATTGGATGTAAAAATTGTGGTTACAAGATAAAATAACAACAACAAGTTGAATTTATCTTGTACCTAGGTTTTATAAAAAAATATAAAAATACAAAAAAGTACATAATTATCTATAAATAACAAACCTACATATTATATGGAAAATATAATCTAGAAATACTTTAGATAACTAGGAGGCGGCTATCATGATGTGGTGGGACAAAATTTATTCACGTATTGGCCGTAAGTTCGATCTTCCGCAAGGAAATAATTACTCATCATTATTTTTATATCCCTACTGTGGATAAAGCGTGGTGTGAAGTTCTAGAACTCAATAAACATTAAAATAATAAAATCGTGCAAAAAATTAAAGAGCACTTTGATGTAACACTTTCATTCCCTCTAAGAGTATATATATGGACTATAGACAATAAAAGAATCAATTGTGAGTCGGATTGGCTCACCAACTGGCTTCCGAAGCCACTTCATGATTCCAGTTATAAAATTTGGCAAACTAAAGTTTATAGGCTTTTGCGCTCATTTTATACGAAATAAACTATAAATATAAGTTTCTAATGTACTTTAACAAAAAAAACATGTTTCGGATTTATATTTCAGCGGAAACTACTTTATAGGCGTAATAAATATATATATTTATTACGCCCTGAATATGACGAAAAAAGGGGCAATATGTTGTTTTGAAACACTTGTATTTTTTATTGCGTTTTGAACATTTGTATTTTTAATATGAAATATACCCACCTGTATATCATCTTGTTCATCCACGACACGCCCTCGCGGCAGGGCGTGCACTGGCCGCAGCTCTCGTGCTTGTAGAACATGATGAGGCGCGCGATGGCCTTCACGATGTCCGTGGACTTGTCCATGACGATGATGGCGGCCGTGCCCAGCGACGTCTGCGCCGCCACCAGCCCGTCGAAGTCCATCAGCACCGTCTCGCACACGCTGGGGACAAAGACTGTACGGTTGAGGAATATGTACAAGATAAAAATTATGAAATTATATAGAATTTGCCTTTCCAAGATGAGCATTAACAATAACTTTCAAACTTCACACTTTTTCTCACATAACAGAGTAACTAAAAACGAACTCTCACATTGAAAAGAACACTACATTCCCCACTTTCAAGCAATTTTTGAGACATTGCGTTTTGAGTAGCGGAACTCATCGCTGCGCTTTGTCTACCAGAGCAAAGAAATGTGACAAACAAAATAAAGTCACTGCTCTGAATAGCAATAGCATCAAACCTACAAGCAAACCATATAAAAGTCAAGAGGTTATTTCTTTACTTCAAGACTACAAAAAGATATTTGGTATCTCAAAAAATCTCTCCAATAAAAAATTACCAAATAAATCAAAGGCGTCGAAGGCGTCGACCAGGTATGATGACCAATAAGTTATCCTATCCTCCATTACTCTTCCCGCGTAAATGATAAAAATCAAAAATTCCCACAAATAATTTGAAAAAAATCTACCTAATAAATAACTAAATTAAAAACCACTTCTTAGGTATCAGAGGAGAAGAACCATCAGGTATGATGACAAACAAGCAGTGGCGTAACAGGCGCAACTCTCGTCCGGTGCAAAATACCTTTTCAGCGCCCCCCAGACGAACATTTTTGCAGTTTTGCAGACCTTTTGGCGCCCCTTTGTGAGTAGCGACCGGGGCATGATGCCCCCCTTTGCCCCCCTCCCTCACAACGCCACTGCAAACAAGGTTATCCCATCTACCCGTAACTCCTTCCGTATATACAAAAACTCAGAATTTCTCGCAAATATTAAAGAAACAAACAAAACACCCAAAATAAAAAATATGGAAAAATAATTTAAAAAAAACACTTCTTAAGTATCAAATACGAATACTTAGATGAACCACCAGGTATTATGGCTAAAAGGTAGGGAACCCAACCGTAACTCCTCCCAAATACAAAAATTTTGAAATTTCTCCAATTAATAAGAAATATAATAAAAGAACTTACTCTTTAGGTATCAAAGGAGTAGATGAACCACCAGGTATGATGGCCAACAGGTTATCCCATCCACCCGTAACACCTCCGGCGTGTCTCTCAATTAATTCCTTTAAGGGAATGCTCATTTCCTCCTCAACCGTGCAGGGAGTATTAACGTGGCCAGATATGTTGAACAACTTGGTACCACTGTTACGTGGGCGGCCGAAGGTTGCGAACCAGCTACCACCGCGACGGCAAATTGTCTGAAATTTATATTTTTATTGATATATGTAATATTATTATACAGTGAGTTTGTGTTTGAGGCCAGTCGTGGCGCAGCAGCGCGATATGTGACTATAAAATCGACTGGTTGTGGGTTCGATCCCCACTCGAGGAGATGAAATATTTACTTAAATTTATATTTCCATTTCTTCCCTCTGATATCAAGGCTAAGCGCGGCGCTGAGTTTTGCCACTCAACACGCAATGCCTCCAGAATTCGGTAGAAAGTGGGGAACGGAGTGTCTTAACACTAAGTTCCCTCTGCCTACCCTGCTGTATGCGGGATACAGCGTGAAGCTGATTTAATATATATTTTTTATTATTATTATACAGCGTTTTCGTCAGCACCACTTTAAACGAAACCACATTTCTAACTACTCTATAAAAGCTTAATACAATTAAAAAAAAAACCCAAAAATATTTCTTCTATAAATAAATATTAAGTTCTTGACCAATGGCATTTTATTTTACAAAGATAATTTTTTTATTTATTTTGTTTGAAAAAATCACTCATCGACGTCGACATCGACGCACGGAGACATACATAAATCTATGCGTAACTGCGTCACACGACATACAGTATGGATAAACATCGAGAAATGAAAAAAAAAATCCTACGTCTAAACTGTTGAGTTATCTTGATTAATTTCTTTAGGTATGTGTTTAAGATATTTTACCCTATATGCTGTTCTCGTAAAAGGAGCGCTGACGCTTCCACCTGTATAATATTTTAGCTAGGCATATATATAATATTAGGGATTAACTTGAGGCTTTATCTGCTTGAACTACACAATTATTAATTTACTAATCTTTTACTTCAATTATTTTCTTGTTCTAATAACATTTTCCTTTTCGAGTTTGGGATCCAGCTGGTAGAAGATTTCGCCCAAGACTCTGTAGGCATGCGGCAGACGTGTCCGGCCCAGTCCCACTTTAGCGTAGCGGCTTTAAAACCCACGTCAGCAATTTTTGTACGAGAGCGCAGTTCGGTGTTTCGGATTTTATCCAATAATTTGACACCTAAGATGCTACGCTCCATCGCACGTTGGCAAACCTTGAGGGCGGACTTCTGTAAATTTGTCAAAGACCATGTCTGGGCACCATAGGTGAGCACTGGGAGGATGCACATGTCCATCAGTCGACATTTATATCGCAGGGGAAGGTCTCCTTTCATGATATCACCCATAGACCAATAGCTCCTCCAGGCATTTTCTATTCGTCTTTCGACTTCTTTGTCTTGTCGGCACTGAAAGGAAACTATTTGACCTAGGTAGATATATTCTTGGACATATTGCATCTCCTCTGAACCTACGGTCACCTTTTGCTCTACGCTGTTGGTCATCAACTTGGTCTTTGCCATATTCATTTTTAGTCCAACCTCAAGGCTGGCTTTGCTTAGGTCTTCAAGCATAGTTTGCAGCTCTGACACGGATGATGAGAATAGGATGATGTCATCAGCGAATCGAAGGTTTGTTAACCTTTTTTCACCAATGACAATACCCTTATCTTCCCAGCCGGCCGCTAGTTTCCGGAATACTTCCTCTAGGACACTGGTGAACAATTTCGGAGATAGCGGGTCACCCTGCTTCACACCGTTATTTATATTAAATATCGGACCCGAGGTGTCAAATTTTATTGCTGCTGTGCTCTGTTTGTAAATATGGCGCAGTAAATTGATATAAAATGGTTCGATGTTTTGATTTTGCAGAGCCTGAAATATGGAAGTATGAGAAATGCTGTCAAATGCTTTGGTAAAATCAACGACTATAATGATATAATGGACGGTTGAATTCGTAATGTTTTTCAATAATTTGATTGACGGTGTGAAGATGATCGGTAGTTGACATACCAGAGCGAAACCCTGCTTGAACGGGAGGTTGTTCGTCGTCCAGCTGTTGAGAGATCCGATGTTCGATAACTTTAATGAAAGTTTTGTACAGATGGGAGATTAAACTAATGGGACGATAATTATTGATGTCGGATTTATCGCCTTTCTTGTGCAGCAATATTA
>JAATLQ010002815.1:0-14760 GCA_013421005.1 Heliconius erato x Heliconius himera | reverse complement strand
AAGCCAAAATATACCTATTCATATTTATTGAAAAAGAAACACCTTTGTACCGCACCCCGCCAAAAATAAAATCTAAAGAAAAGAGTCAATAATAGTTGTTTTCTTATGTATGACATAAAACGATCATGCGATTTTGACACGAAATCGACAGTAGGGTGGCTCACCCTTCTGTTCGGGACTCGTTTTACGGCTTTTAATAATTTGGTGTACGTTGCACTGATTGTTGTGAAGCAGCTGCTCGTAATATATAAAGTAACGGCAATAAATCTATTATATTTTTTACTCTATACGCGTTAAATATCTTTTATATATGTAAGGTTTGTCCTGAAATTAAATTAAGTTTAAGTAGTAAGTCGAAATTCCCAAGAGATAAATATTTTTATTTAAGTTACAATAGTAAATAAGAATATTTTTTTCATGTAGATTGGTTTTTATTAATTTAAAAAAGAATCAAACATAAATCAAATCAGCTTCACGCTGTATCCCGCATACAGCAGGGTAGGCAGAGGGAACCTAGTGTTAAGACACTCCGTTCCCCACTTTCTGCCGAATTCTGGTTGGAAACTGGAATTTCTGCTGAATTGCGCGTTGAGTGGCAGAACTGAACGCCGCGCAATAATCAAACATATTTTTTAAAGAATAATATAACGTAAGTCTATCTTATCTGGGCATAAGCATACGATTAAAAGTGATGCAATGACAAATGTATGAAAATTCTTCTTTCGTGATAAGTTTAACGCAAATAAATAAATAATATAATAAATCCTTGTTGTTGTTATTATATTGTTGTTATTATAATATATTATTTGTTATTATATTACTTGCGTTAAACTTATCATGAAAATTCTTCTTTCATGATAAGTTTAACACAAATAATAATATAATAAATGGCCAAAGCAGCGCTGTAGTTAAAATCGTCTGCCAAAACCAGAAACGGTGACTTGCAAGTGACAGGGTTCGTTCACCGCAGTAGTCGGACAACTACCACGAATAAATCATGTTAACTTCCCTGAACTGGGAAACACTGACGTAACTTAATTGGCTAAGACAAAATAACTTTTTACATGTGAAAAACATGTATGCAGTTCTTGTAAATATTGCAATTTTAACACATTACTGGATTATTCCCTTGAAGGCTCGAAGAATGTGTTTTGTAATGTAGTTTCAAATTAGAATTGAATATCATATTTTTTTAAATTTTCATTGTGGTTTTTTGAATTGAAAGAAAGTTAAATGCACGATTAGTTGATCGAGTCGTAGTTATTTGTTTAGTGCTTAATAAATACTGATAAAAATCAAAAAGTAAAACATTTAGAAACCTATAACGCTAAGTAATATGGTATAAGAATAGAAATGACTTTTATAAATTATCAATACAATCCATATATTATGTATAAACAAAAACATTAAACACTCGCATTTCGCTATTTATGAGCGCCATTACAACGACGTGCATCGACTCGTTATCTAAAACATACATTTGCAATCAGAATTTTTACCTATATATTGTAACAGACCACCGAATGATTCACATTCGCTGTAACCTATCATTATCGTATAAAAATTAGAGTTAAAAATAATGTGAAACGGTCATGCAAGCAATATTATCATGTTGGCTAGTCATGCAATATTTTTTTTTTATTAAACCAGCTTCACGCTGTATCCCGCACACAGCAGGGTAGACGGAGGATTCTTAGTGTTAAGGTACTGTATTCCCCATTTTCCGCCGAATTCTAAAGGCATTACGTGTTGAATGGCAGAATTCAACGCCGTGCTTTGCCTCCGACACCGGAGCGAAGAAATGAAATTATATATTTTAAAAAAATATTTCATTTCCTCGAGTGGGGATTGAATCCACATTCAGTCGCGTTTACAGTTAGATACTTGTGCCACTGTGCCTTTTTATTGTATTTTAAATTATCATAATATATATTTTTAGTACAATTAAGATATCAATATGTTAAACATAATATATTAAGGACATCTGCTTCTCAATAGTGCGACAAACAGCTGTCAATATATTTAATTAACGCAATTAAGAAGCAAGTAATTAATGACTTTAATATAAATTAATTAATTATGTACATATAAATATATATTTATCCATATTATATTTGTATCGTTTTTACTCTTAACCCTGAGATATTAAGGCCGTCGTGGCGCAGTGGTTGTGGGTTCGATCGGCGCTCGGGTGAATGACTTGTTATGTATTAATATTTTCATTTTTTGATACCAAAGCAAAAGTCTGGCGTTGAGTTCCGCCACCTAAAAAAATCGACGGAAAATAGGTAATGGAGTGTCTTAATACTATGCTTCTTCCTGCCTACCCTGCAATATGCGGGATAAAGCGTAAAACTTAAGATATCATATAATTTATTAAGCATATAAATAAATCACCACAGACTTCCACTACATACATTCACGTATTACGTACGTACATTACTTTGTTTTTGTATGACAGGATACAGGCGTACTATAAAGCACGAGTGTAAGAATAATATCCTGTTCATCTTTTTCAATCAGATTCCCATGTCTAATGGCGTCATCATGTCGAGGAGAGGAGGAGTAAGATTTAGCTTTATAAATTTTATTTTATAGTAAAGAATTTTATAGTATAGAACATTTTTTTTTAGTATAGTCAAATGGACGTTTAATTTATAAGTATAAAATAATAATTATTGTGATTAAAATTTAAATATTATTAAATTGTGTATATATTGACAAATATTTAAAGGCTAACTATATAAAAAAAGTATAGGTCATACATTTGAATATTTGCTCGTGATCTATCTTAAATTCCTTAGTAACATAATATCATGTCTTGAGAAACGTGATATATAAAGGATATAGACTTACGTAAGGTAATTTATTATGATCGTTACCTGTAGCTACTTCTCGTGTTTCAAAATATCAATTTCGCTTGCTTATTTGCTATGATTATTTTTACCGCTTCCAAGTTATATTTTTGCAATAACTTCTTGCAATGAAATTTTTTTTTTAAATGTTGAACCTGGGAAACTAGCATTAAGACACTTCGTTCCCATTAAGACGCTTCCGTTCTCCCGTCCCACTTCCTTCTTAGATCCTGCAAGGCAATGTGGGTGCAGTGGCGGAACTCAACACCGCGCTTTGTGTTTGTTTTCCCAGAGCGAAAAAATAAAAATATTAAACATTTAATTTCCTCGAGTTGAACCTGTCGCGTTTACAGTCGCACACTTGTGCCTCTGCGCCACGACTGGTCTCAAGCTTATAAAGCTGAAGAGTTGTTTTGTTTGTTGAACGAACTAATTCCTGGAACTACTGGTTTCAATTGTTTTTTTTATGTTGAATAATCTGTTTATTGAGATAGGCTAGAGCTTATATGTATTACATCACTTTAATCGTTTCGATGTAACAGGGCAGAAGTACGGAATTTGAGCACATTGTTTGAGAAAATTGTTAGTGTTTTCATTTTACCACAGGGCGAAGCCATCGATAAAAGCTAGTATTAAAAAAACTCCGTTATTACGTTTACGTTAATTAAATAAACATATTGTAATTAAAAAGGCAATTATTATGTAATAATAAATATAACTACTCTGTCTACTTAGACAAAAAGAAAATATATTACAGAAAATAAGGAAAATATCTGTAAGCGGAAACTGCTATTATAAACATTATTTACTAAATACTGGGTACATACCTGTAAAAGCTATTATATGTTTGTACGTTAATTCTATATGACAATGGCAAAACTCTGAACAATCGGTTATGTAATCTTTGACAGTCACACGCTGCGCGTGCACCGTTGCGCGGTCCATTGTACCTAAAAATTTAAATAATGGAGCTTTCCTGCTTTTGTTAAAAAAGAAAATTTGGCGAGGGCCAATGAACCATATTAAATGTATCGTGATTTTATTCTTTAATACGTAAGCGATCGTGTTTTATATCCGAAACTACTTATAATATTTTAAATTAATATTGTATCCTGGAAATCTCATGATAAATACAATAAAAATTGATGGGAGAAGACAATCCATGGTAATAAATTAAGTAGCACCCTATTACTATACTTCCTTTCTTTTCCTAACGTCAAAGTGTGGTGGTAAGTTTAACAAAAGACAGGACTTCCGATCAGCTGCCGCGCACCCCAATTTTTTGTACGGCTTCATCTACAAGTTAGTCATGTTGCCGGTAAGGTATTTTAATTTTTGTACTTTTTTAATTTAATTAATTATTTAAAATATATATTTTTAATAACTGTACATAAGTACTTCATACCTAAAACATATTTTATTTTATCATAATTCTGTAGTAAGCAGATAAAATGTGCGTACGTAATTATTTTAGGCCCGTATTTGTACATCACTCTCAAGTATGAGATCGATCTTAAAATGCCGTTCATTCATATATATAAAATTTACGAATGAAAACGGCATCTCAAGATCGATTCATCAGAGTTGAGAGCGGTTAATAAATACTCGCCTAAGTAAAATTTTGATTAACCTGCGCCATATGGTAAAAACAGAGGGGTAGGTACGTTAAATTTATTAGTAGCGAATCGCCAAATTATTACATTATAAGCTGCATTGCACACTTAAGGGGATTCTTTACGCTTTGGTGAACTTTTCATTACTAGAATATTGATTATTATTATATTACGTTTAAAAATACATTAAATATTAAAATATTCTCAGTTGCGATCAAACCCATAACATAACAACAAAAATATCGACTGATTTTCTCATGGATAATATTGTTACAAATGGACCACAAGGGAAACACCAGTTTTGAAATAAAAAAGCATCATCAAAATCGGTTCACCCAGTCCTAATGTCTGAAGTAACCAAAATAAAAAAATAAAAAACACTTACGGAAGTAGTTTAAAAATCAGATCACATCATCGAAATATTAAGCATAGATATTAAAAGACATGTTATAAGCTTTGTTAAGATTACAACAACAACATGCACTTCCGAAGCATCAATTTCTTAAGAAAGCCATAAACTGGATTCCACGTTTATTTGATAGATTCGACTTTCATGACTTTTAAGATTTAGTTTGGTGCGTTGAAACATACCAGCGACCAGTCGACCGGTGTCGTTCGCTAGTATATAATTAGCGTGGGTTTTTAAAGGTCATTGTCACAGCCTCGTTGCATAGACGGATTGGAATTAAGTCGGTCTATTGTTCTCTCTTCTTCAATATTTCTATTTTAAATTACTATTTCTTATTCAACAAATGATAATATAGTTAATTGCTATAAAGTCGTGGCTCAGCGCCACGAAGTGTGACTGTAAAACCGACTGGTTGTGGGTTCCATCCCTACTCGATGGGATGAAATATATACTTAAATTTATATTTCCATTTCTTCGCTCTGGTGTCGAGGCTAAGCGCGGCGTTGAGTTCTGCCACTTAACACGTAATGCCTCCAGAATTCGGCAAAAAGTGGGGAACGGAGTGTCTTAACACTAGGTTCCCTCTGCCTACCCTGCTGTGTGCGGGATATAGCGTGAAGCCATAAATTTTAAGACGAAATTGGCTAAAATGTGGAATGTTAAACGAATCCGATTTTTTATTTAAATTACAAGTTATAATAACTTTTTTAATGCTACACAAACCAACAAACAACAAACCGTTTTAAGCCGTTTTTGTTATTCTTATAAGAATTCTTTTATAATAAAGTTATTAAATATATTACTACCATTTCAAAATTGAAGAATTTCACATGGGCATTGTATCTCATCGAATATGTAATGCAAAAATTTCGAGGTTATAGTACAAAAGCTACCATTAGTGACGACTACCTGGCCAACATCATTCTTAGAATTTCTCAAACAAAAAGTCCTCTTTTCTTTTAGTGGTTCCCACAATGACGGATGAGAGGGGTGGTGTACATCTCAAGTGTAGTTTTTATCTCCACTTGTATTTCTTGAGCTGATAATAGAACTCTAAAATAGAGACCCCTTCATGAACCAAAGTGTACCAAAGAAAGATTATACGCATTGGTTAAAAATAAACGAACCCTAAGTGTAATTGCGTGGCGTGTGAAAAAGTAACTAACGTTATTTTGAAATTTCAATAATATTAAATAAATCAGCTTTACGCTGTATCCCGCACACAGCTGGGTAGGCAGAGGGAACCTAGTGTTAATACTCCGTTTCCCACTTTCTGCGGAATTCTGGAGGCTTTGCGTGTTGAGTGGCAGAACTCAACGTCGCGCTTAACCTCGACACCAGAGCGAAGAAATGGAAATATAAATTTAAGTAAATACTTCATTCTACCCCGAGTGGGGATCGAACCCACAACCAGTCGGTTTTACAGTCACACTTTGTGCCCCTGCGCCACGACTGGCCTCAAAACAAAAATGTAAATTTAAATAAATATTTTATTTCCTCGAGTGAGGATTGAACTCACAATCAGTCGCGTTTACAGTCTACCTTCAGTCCCCCTGAGCCACGACTGGCCTATTCAATATTATTAGCTAGTCAGTAACCCCAATATGTATAAAAAATATTTTCAACTCAATTTATAAAAGAGACCTCCATTCCACAATATCATTGCCACACCGCGTATTGTAATCCACTCTAAAGGTATTGCTTTCGCAACTTGGGTATAAACACATTAGGTAAGTATAGAGCCGCTAGATTTAAGCTGGGGTTCAGATTACATGACGGAGACTTGCTTAATACGGAGCGACTTCAGTTATTCTATAGCTTGCAAAATAACACCGTTACGAGGAAAGGCACTATTGGGTATGTAAGGTGACACCAAAGACTGCGGCACTAAGTGATCAATCATTCATTGGGTTTTGATTACAATCGTTGTAAAATCAATATAACATTTGGATTTTATACCGGGAAGTGATCGATGCTACCTTATTATGGCTTCGTAAGTAATGCGAAGACGAAATGGTTGTTTGGAAATTCAAGTATCTTTTTAAAGACGATGTGTTTCGAATTTATGTTTTTTTGTCTAATTATTTAATATCGTTACAACGTGAAGGAAAAACTTAGAAAATTACTATCAAATATCGATGTGAAATAACAAATAGTGTTATAAAATTTGAGGAAATCGACTTTTTTAAGCAAAAGCTTATTTATACACATATATGCGGGTTATAGGAACTGTAATTCCCTCTATATACAGCAGAGCAGTCGCTGTTTATGTGACATTTTGACCAACTGCGTGATCACATAGTTATGAAGTTTCGAATAGTTTCTAATTATAATTTGCGATGATCTTTATATCGTAAATGTAATAACATATATCTTGGCAAAAATCAAAATTTTATTAAATTGATTTTGATATTTATCTTTTACAAATTACAACAATTCTTGAGGCCCGTCGTGGCGCAGCGGCACGAAGTGTGACTATAAAACCTGGTTTGGACCTGGTTGTGGGTTCGATCCCCACTCGAGGAGATGAAATATTTACTCAAATGTATATTTTCATTTCTTCGCTCTGGTGTCGTGGCTTCTGCCACTCAACACGCAATGCCTCCACAATTCGGCGGAAAGTGGGGAACGGAGTGTCTTAACACTAAGTTCCCTCTGCCTACCCTGCTGTGTGGGATACAGCGAGAAGCTGATTTTTTATTTTTATATATTCTTCTACTTTGAGTACAGTACAGTTTATGTTTGGTGTTAACTTAAGGAAAATTTCGCAACAATTTATGTTAGCACTCATTTTTCACCGGATGTCACGAATCTTTCATTAATTCTTACCGCTTGAACTCGTTTCCTACTAACAAAGAAAGTTGATAAATGCTTTATCGGTCAATTAACTCGTGATAGCGTAGTTACAGGTCTGTTTTGAGTAAGTAAGTAAATTGTAGTAGTCGTGTCGTCAGTGGCAGGGGCACAAGCGTGCAACGTGACGGTTGTGTGGGTTCGATTCCCACTTGATACATGAAATAAATAATATTTTCATTTTGTTCGTTCTTGCAGCAATGCAAAGCCTAGTGTTGAGTTCCGTCACTTAACATACAAATCCTCGAAAGTTTGGCGCAAAGTGGAAAACGAAAGTGTTTTAATGGGAACAGAGTGTCCTAACATTAGTCCTACTATGTGCGAGATAAAGCCTGAAGTTAAAACTATAATTATTATTTTGTCATATTTTTGGTAATTAATCTTGTATTATTTTTCAATTATGTAAAAGATAAATGTATATAAATAGGCATTCTATCAGACACACCCATAGAAACTATGTACGCATGCACGCATGCCAGCACGCAAGTTATACATACGAAGTTTACTATACAATTTTTAGTATATTCTGTACAATTTTTAGTTTCAACAAGCCAACAAGCTCTTCCTTCATCTCATTAATTTATAATTTACTAAACAAGTATTAATTCATATTAAATGTATAAGTAATTATAAACGTAAACTAAAATATAATGTTATAAATAAACTTTTGGAATGTGTCAAATTTATAAAAAAATTAACACATCAGAATACTATTAACGATTATTTAAAAAAATCAGCTTCACGCTGTATCCCGCATAGATCAGGGTAGGCAGAGGGAACATAGTGTTAAGACACTCCGTTCCCCGCTTTCTGCCGAATTCTGGAGGCTTTGCGTGTTGAGTGGCAGGACTTAACGCCGAATTACTACGAAATATTGATAGAATAAATATCTGTTGGTTCATAAGTTTGAAGAGTTAAATAAATATTAACATTCACACGGTGTGTATTACCAGTCATTAGTCAAACGCTAAGACTTATTGTTTAACGTGAAGAGTTGCTTCATCAGCGCTTTTCAAGTTCACTGTCTACAAGTACAACCGTCGAACAGTGTATTGTATGGAAAATTGAAATTCTAGATTAAAACCAGTAATTTTATAGACATTTTTAGGTATATAATTTTATAGTTAAGTCTAAATGGGACCCGGTATCTCGCAGTTACGTAGCGTAACCATTGGCCAGATCGTGAGATACCACTGGGTGTGGTTTTATAGCACGGTCAATCCACCGGCAGAGACGATCACTTTAATTCATCGCTTTGAAGTGAAACATAAATAGTTAAACGGGCAAGATCGTGTGCGGTGCGGCACCACCATTGGATGGACTTGAAATTATCTCAAAGTTTTTATGGTCTGCATTGGAATCTGGATGTTTTTTCCCATTGCGGGCCGCTCGAACGCCCAAACAGGTTTTTAGATAGCGCTCAGTAATGCATCAAGCTGGAACTTTTTATAAAGGCGGCCTGTTTAAGGAGTGCGATGTAATGAGATTTCCGAATGCTCATTTTGTTTCTTGTAAATTAATATAATTATAATGTAAAGCCGTTGCTAAGTGTTTACCTACAGTTTAAGTTTTTCTTTTTATTATGTTATTATTATTGTATGGGTTTAGGTATCAATTAGTAAAATTTTAGCGTTATACAACGCCACACAGCGGAATTAAATATTATTTATTAAATAAATATTTAACTAATTTATGATTTCTTTTTAGAGCATGACTGGTAATGATTTGTTTTAAGAGAAATATTAAATACATTATAATAATAGTTATCATAATATCTAAAGAATTGCATGGCGGAAAGCCGATTTAATAATAATAAAAAAAGTTTTGATGATAAAGCTCATAGTATAATTAATATGAAGTACTTACGAACTGTCACTTTCTTGGGGTCATACTTCTCAACGATGTTATGTATACTTTCAATCTTCGTCCGTGCAACTTTCGACCTCTCAGTTATACCTTCAAGCTGGGACGTTAGCTCACTGAAAATATCTTCAGCCAGGAGAACCAAAGAGGCGAGCTGGCGCAGTGCATTACTTAGTGTACAGTTGGTGACCGCTTGGAGTTCCTCATCCGTGACCCTCGGCTTTCCGTTTTCATCTCGCAAACTTGTTCGTGAGAGAAACTTCGGTTCCACCACACGTTGCACGAAAGGCATTTCAAATGAAGTTTGCAAACACGAGTAGCTTATTCATCCATTCCCGCGCGGCAAATTAAGCGTAATTCCGCCATCCATTCAACACACAACACAAAAAATGTCAGGTAACCGCCACTTTGAATCAACCGACATTGTAATCAGCAAACTTTCACAAATTATAAATTCATAAGATGGCAAAATCCAGTCCATGAAACAAATAACTAATTAAAATACATATTCCGTTCATAAAGTCGCAACTCAAAAGTTTGTTAAAAAGTTTTTATATCGACGAAATCGCGCCATTTTACTAAACACACTGCCATCATCAACCTACGACCGTGTCTACCGGTCGAATGAAATTTATACTTGAATGAAGTTGAGGTGTAATGTTGCCACATTCTTGAGGTAGTGCTAGTGAACGAGTGACTACCTACTGTTATCGTTTTTAAATATCGAGTACGAAACAAATACAATAAAAATATAGAAAAAAAATATGTTATGTGCATTAAATTATTTATTATAACAAATTATTATGTAAAGAAAAATTAATTGAAGTAATGCTATTTTTGTATATGGCAGCAGGTCGTAGCGTATAATTTGGAACGCCATCTAGTTTTTAATGCGTACACTAAGGATAAACTACAAAACCTTGATGTGATGCACGATTTTCTTTTTAGTGCCAAGAAAAGTTATAATAACGTATTGATAGATGGCACAGTTTTTTTTTTAAAGTTTTTTACTTTAATCAAATTCAAATCAAATTAAATCAACTTCAACGCCATTTGCCTCGATGCAAAGAAATGTAAATATAAATTTTAAATAAATATTTTATTTCCCCAAGTGGGGATCGAACCCACAACCAGTCGGTTTACAGTCACACTTAGTGCTCCTGCGCCACGACTAGCCTCAAAAGCCTGATATTTAAGTAAAAAGCTCCAGTTACCTAATATGAATTCAGGTATGATTTATTAACGTAAATTTTGATAATATTATCCTTTATGCAATGTACAATTACTTTATTCCCTATGGTTATATAGCAATTTTGTCCATTTCTAGATATTTAGTTACGTTAAAAAATGTCTAGACAGGTAAAATTTAAAGTAACACCGTTAGCAATTATTGGCGCAAATTAACTAAAACATGTTCCTACACGTTTACTGCTGCATAAATTATTTAGATGAATTTTAAGTTTCTTTAAGAGATTTGAAATATTTTATCTTATATGCTGTTCCCGTAAAAGGAGCGCAGATGGAGGAGTATGAAATTTGGCTCTCTTATGCTAGTGTAGTTACACATGCTCATTACTAGTACAAAAGCATGCTATTATTGGGCAATCAATAACAGAAGAATAACAGAACAATTTTATCGGTGATATCAGTAATTATAATCTGTCCTACTAAACGTTCCAAAGACGATTTTCCGATTTTGTTACCCATTTTGGATATGTTTAAAAGAAAATCTCTTATTTTTTTGACATTTTAATTTTAATAAGACTACATGGTACAATTTGCGCCCCTATATTGCTTAAAATAATTCCAGTACCCGTTGTAATATCCTTTGTGGTACACACAGTCTAGTTTTACAGTTAATCTCATCCGGAGTTTGTAACTACTGTTTTAAGTTAAATTGATGAAATTTTAAAGTTCTTTTGTCATAAAGTAATAGTTAATTATGTTCACTACAATTACGCGTTTATTTTTCACATGTAAATCAATTGTAACAACAAAAATACCAGGATCCGCCACATGCTGTCCACGGCGGGTGGAGCTGAGTGAAGCATTGTTGCGCAAAATTTTGCAAAATTGTCTGTTTTGTCCGCACGCGCTTGATTATGTTAGTCAAAGTTCGGTCTGTGCGCGCGAATATCGTAACGTTCCACAGCTTAACTCTATGGGACGCATTTTAACCATTTACTCAAAAACTACAATTACAATTATCCCCAAAATGCTTCGCTGGTATCACCGTGTCGTCCACAACGTTCCTGCAAAATTTCAGAGCCGTACATTTAACGGTCTAGGACAGGGGTTCCCAACCTTTTCTTGATCAAGGACCACTTTTATATCATTCTTGGTAGCAGGGACCACTATGCATGTAGGTATAATAAAAATTAACTGTGATTATTAAACAGAAACTTCACCTCACCATCTCCAGTCATAAAATTCAAATCGTTCGCGGACCATATTTAGGCTTCTGCGGACCACTGGTGGTCCTCGGACCACTGGTTGGGAACCACTGGTCTAGGAGGAGTACCATTACATTGAAACATACTTTTGACCAGTAAGAGCTTCGCTTCGCTCTACTCAATCATATAGTTTATGATTTGTGTATAAATTTTGAGATGTTAAAATTGAAAATAAAGAAATAAGAAGTAACAAAAAAGGAACATATTTTCCACCTTAATTTAGATTTTTCTACATTTTGCAGATAAAACAGAATTTTAGAGGAATTCTTTGTAAGAAATCCTAAAATAATTTAAATTATCTATCCGATATTATCAAAAAAAATGTTCATATTTTAATTTTAAACAAATTTTTGAAACTGTGGCGAAAAATGAGAAATGCTCTAATATCGATCAGACGCTCCTTCCCTCTTTATTTAATTAAATTATTCCCTCTTTATTTAATTTATTATTATTTAAAGATTATTTACAGTGTTCAGTTCAAAATCATCTTTTTCAAATAATTCTGAATGTGTAATACATTCCACGCAAAGTGGACAGGTAAAAAAGTCGATGTCTCCGATTTTGGTTATTTCTTAATTTATTTTAAGTTCAATAAAGGGAGGCCAAGCTGTTTAGGAGCTACATTGATAACAGTTATGAGGCGTTACACCACCATCTTACGGAAATCTTTAATTCTTCTATGTTTTAATTAAATTGATTTAAATTTTCATTGAAAACAAATATTCCCAATAAAATGTTTTAATTACTATACTTTTTTTATTGGTAATTGGAAAAATGGTATAGGTTTATTTGAAACTAGACTAGACTAGGTGCATCAATTACCCAGAGTCAATTTTAAGAGCCCACATAAGATTTATAGTAACTTGACATCTGACATTGGCCATAAACTAAAAACTGAACTGTAACTTGACATAAACTCTAGTACAAATCAGTGCCCTATAGCTCTTCACTATGGAAAGTTTTGACTATATATAATTACAGAAAATATATAATGAGTACATAGCAAGTTCAGAACTTTTTGAATCATAACCTTGACTATCCCTTAGGGTCTCCTTTATTGACAATATTTTTAAAGGGGTACAATAAAGAAAGTGATTATTACCATCGTTCCAATAGTTCCTTGATGGAGAAAGAACAATTTCTAAGGAAACTATTTTTTTTTTATCAAAATAGAGAGTCAGTGCCCTGCGGAAAAAACGAAAGAAAAAAGAAAATTTATAATAATAATAACAATAAAACTATTGGAAACGCTAGCCAAATTTATAAGCAGTTTCTTAAGCTAGTAAAACCTTAATTTGCGGATATTGCTTCAGGGTGAAAATGTTTTTTTTTTGTTTGCTTTTAATAATACCCAGAGAATAATTATTTTCGAAACATGAATTAGTTTGCTTAAAAACTTTATGACAGAGATCTGATTAACATACATAGATAAATTCAATGCAGAGGAATGATAGAGTGAATTAGTTATGAGTATGCCTAGTAAAATATTTTAAGCAATGATTCAAGTGCTAATATAATTAACCAGTATTTTTCAAGGACATTTAAATCTGCTTTAGAACAAATATAGGAAGATTCTAGTTTTTAGAATAAATGAAGATTAAAATATCTGGAAGGACAGAAAATTGTAAGAATGATATTTGGATCATTTTTTTTTATTTTTTTTATTTTATTTATTTTTAAGGGAAACGTACAGTACATTAATATATTCTAATAACACACAAAAAATAGTACAAATACCAATCAAGTTTCCACAAACTACTTAATCATAAGTCAAAAGAACAACAATTTATGCACATACAAAAAACAAAAAAAAACAAAAAGTGGAAAACTTTCATTCGGGACAAAAAGATACAAATAAATTACTGCTAAAAATATCGACACCTAACCAAGCACAAAAATAAAAAACAATTCATAAAAGTTTCCTCAAACAGTCCTTGAAATTGTTGAATTTTACATTGAATAAGTCTAAGTTGTTATGCTTAACATTAAAATTTTTGCATGCACGAGACACAAAGTTATTAGACGCATATTTTGTTTTAAACTTAGGAACTGCAAACAAGGGTTTAGTTCGTGCACCCAATCTATGACACGCAAAGTTTAGTTTACTCACGAGAAGGGGGGAATCGATCATATTGTTCACCAGCTTATACAACAACACTTGATCCCTGAGATCACGGCGCTTCTCCAGAGATATATCTTTTAAAGTCTTAATTAATGGTTCTGCGTTAGAATGTCTCTGTTTTAAGTGACGAAGGAACTTGTGATATAAACATTCAATTCTTCTGGTGTAAACTTTATATTGAGGATTCCAACATGCGGAACAATACTCCAAAATTGACCGAACCAGAGCATTAAACAATGTAATGAGAGTTTCAGCCCGTTTAAAATCTTTTGATATACGCAATACAAAGCCTTACATTTTGTATGCCTTTTGAGCTATAAGGTTTATATGAGAAGTAAACAACAACTTGTCAACCAAGTAAACACCAAGGTCCCGTATAACACTTTGTCTAGTGACTAAATTATTTTCTAGTTTGTAATTAAATATGATAGGGTCCTTTTTTCTAGTAAATGTGATTATGTTACATTTATTGATATTCAAATATAGGTGATTATCGTCA
The DNA here is from genome assembly GCA_013421005.1 of Heliconius erato x Heliconius himera. Taxonomy (NCBI): domain Eukaryota; kingdom Metazoa; phylum Arthropoda; class Insecta; order Lepidoptera; family Nymphalidae; genus Heliconius; species Heliconius erato x Heliconius himera. The sequence goes on along the minus strand of JAATLQ010002815.1, from coordinate 93 downwards.
CAGTAGGATATTAACCTACACAAATCCTCTTGAAGTAAATTACAATCGTTTATCGTTTTAATTGACCTAAATATTTTCATATCATCGGCAAAA
>JAATLQ010002793.1:12031-36586 GCA_013421005.1 Heliconius erato x Heliconius himera | reverse complement strand
TTGATATTTTCAACGACTACTGTTTTGTTTTTCTCGGATTTTGACTCTGCCTACTTTGTACGACCCTCGCTTCCTCACTGGACTCTGAAATCTTTTGGATCTTACGACCGCCACGCTATGGATATGAATCGCTGTGTGAATTGTGGGATAGCCAATGGACACTGCAATACCCTAGTCCGACGACCTTTAGACGATGAAAACCACCACAACCTGGTTACTTAGAGGTGTGATATAATCCCGACATATAAGCAGGAAAATATATTTCTGTTACATTTTAGTTGACAGCTGAGGGAACCTATTGCTATGAAATACTGCAATTGTTTTGTAGGAAGACGAATGGTAGGCTGCTGTGCTCATGTTATGAGTATTATATATATAAGGTACCATACCTTAGTTGGGCTAGATACCAAAATAATTTTGTTCCATCTGCACTCTTCTTAGATGACATTTTAATAATAGATAATAGAAGAAGAATAAAATATTCATGAAAATGTGTTTTATTTATAAATAATAAACATGAATGCTTAAACAACTCAGTAATCACATATTTTATAGAAGTTGATATTCAAGAAATTGTGCTGCGAACTTAACCTCACTTTTATCCAATCTCTAATAACTCAGCTCTCAGATTGCCAAAATTTATATAGTTTTCAGGGAGGGAATTATGTACCTAAATCTATTAAATCATACCATTTTCATATCTTTACATTCTGGGCCCAAAAATGTATGGAATAGTTTCAGTCTCCTTTAGTATGGTAAAGGAAAAAAGAATATTAATATATTTTTAAATAATGCATTTAGAAATACTTTAAATTACTAAAATAATTTAGCACAATAATCTTTGACGTTGGTCGACGTATATGTTGCTATGGCAACGCGTATTCTACATATCAAAGGGTCCTTTAGTTTTTATTAAGCTACGTAAAAAACAAACGAGGTTTTATATACCGCGCATATATTTTTCATGTTTATAATTGTAGAACTTTTTACTGAGTAGTCCAATTTTGATATTTCTTTTTTTATTGAATTGAGCACTCCATGGATGTCTCTTATAAATTTTGTCATATTCATTTTTTGAAAAAGAATCGACAAAAGCAAAAAGTATTTATTTATTTATACCTTTTACATTTTTTTTACATTTTTTTTTTGTTCTTCAGCAAATTTTGCTTGGATTTTTATTTAGGCGTATCTATTAATACTAATACGTCGTTGGTTACAGTAAATTACTTATTAATTTTAATACAATTATTTGATATTGATTTTTTTTTCTATCTTTATCAGCAATTTTTTTGCGTAGCAGGAATAAATTTATTTTTTACTAAAAACTATAATGACAATTTAATTAGTAAATTATTAAAGAGGCCAGTCGTGGCGCAGCAGCACGAAGTGTGGCTGTAAAACCGACTGGTTGTGGGTTCGATCCCTACTCGAAGAGATGAAATATTTACTTAAATTTATATTTCCATTTCTTCGCTCTAGTGTAGAGGTTAAGTGCGGCGTTGAGTTCTGCCACTCAACACGCAATACCTCCAGAATTCGGCAGAAAGTGAGGAAAGGAGTGTTGAGTGTCGGAGTCGATAGTTGTGTGTTCGATCCTATATGGGGGAATGGTCAAATTTTAAATATTTTTTCACGTCGCTCTAGAAAGCAGACTTTTAAAATCCGTTACCTAACACAAAATATCTTTACAATGAACAAAAAATGGAGAACGGAACATGATACTCGGTTCGGTTCAAAAATAAGTACATATTAAATTTTCTTCATTTCTAACGATTTACCAAAAATCATTACTTACGCAAAGCAAACTTATATCGAAATTTTAAGTGGACTAGCTCGAATTTCGATACTCCATATTAGTTTCAAACTATATACTAAGATTAGCAAATAGATCGTGTCTATGTAACCAAATCTGTTGCGATTGACGTTTGGAGGCTTATGAATGTGAAATTAGTATGGAATTGCTGTTTACCAAACTGTGATTATGTGATTGAAGGTGAACTTATTTATACTTTAAAAGTGGTTGTGGGTTCCAATCCATATATTTTCTTTTCAGCTTTTCGCTGTATCCCGCATATAGCAGGGTAGGCAGAAGAACTTTTTGTTGTTAAGACACTTCGTTCCCGGTCAAACTTTGGAGATGTTGCGCGTTAAAGTAGCGGAACCTAACGCCGCAGTTTGTTCGTGTGCCTAGAGCGTCCACTTAGTGGGAAGCTCGTACCACTGCGTAACTGCTTCAAATCTACATTATGGTTATATATATTATATATCATTTGCTAAATAAGTAATACTTTTTTTATATTTATATTAGTTAAGATTATGACTTAAATACGAGGCACTAATGAGAAATAATAATATTGCGTAAAACATTTTTTTATTAAATATTTCTTTTTATACGAGAATAGTAGAATTTATTTTCGTAACATTGTAACGAATGAATTTCTTACAGAAATTCAATGAGGTAGGGTTCTCATTTTTAGATCACATAACATACATTTATAATGAGATCTCAATTACATAAGTTTAATTATAGACAGCCCTACATGTACTACGACGACGGTGTCGCTGTACGCGGCACGAGGAGAAACACTTCAAATAGATTGCAAAGTCGATTCCAATCCTATGGTAAGTTACTTTAATTTATATTACATCGTAATATTTTTAAACATTTTCAATGTGTTATTCCACACTTAGGAAAGAAAAATACTTATTTAGAAAACGTATAAAAATTTTGAACGCAGCGGGATTCGAACCCGCGCCTCCTGGAAACCGACCAGGTCTGTTTCCAGGAGGCGCGGGTTCGAGTTAAAAATATTGAATTTTTAATAATAAATTCATCTCAAAAACATATGAGAGTGGTGGAACGTTCATATTTTTCGTGGCCAGTTCTCATAATTCCGCTGGAACGAAATTAAACACGAATTATATTAAAATTTCAATACTGATATATGGCTTTACTTTAAGCTTATATAAAAACAGTAAAAAATTAAATGAAATCACCTTCACGCTGTATCCCGCACACAGTAGGGTAGGCAGAGGGAACCTAGTGTAAAACACTCCGTTCCCCACATTCTGCCAAATTCTGGTGGCATTGCGTGTTGAGTGGCAGAACTCAACGCCGCACTTTGCCTTGACACCAGAGCGAAGAAATAGAAATATAAATTTAAGTAAATATTTCATCTCCTCGAGTGGGGATCGAATCCACAAGCAATCAGTTTTACAGTCCCACTTTGTGCCCCTGCGTCCTGACTGGCCTCAAAAACAGTAATATTTCTCGTAATTCTTCACTTTGGTAACATGACAAACGAACTCCAGACATTGAGTGTTGAGTGGTTGAATTCAACGCTGCCTTTTGTTTTGTGCGTCTGTGTGGAAGTCAAACCTACAACTGCCTCGTTTACAGTCCAACGCTGTGCAGTGGCAGCGCCACGACGGCCTCAAATAATATTTAATTTTTTTAAAAATATAAGCGAATAAAAAAGACTGCTATATCAATGACTAAATTTATTAATTAAGAATTTTTCTTTGAAATAGTACATTTATAGTCAGGATAGATGTTAGTCTAAACAAAAGACGATAACAAACAAAAGGATTTGTCAGCATCCGTTTCTATTTGTATTTGTACGCGCTCTGTTTAGTTTCTCAATCTATTTTAGTGGAGTTACCTTTAGTTAATGTTAAATTTCATTGTTGGCAATTCTGACTTTTTGCTTTCATGTTGAATAGTTTATTAGTTAAGGCTGATATGACTGTATGATGATTAAATTAATTATTATTGCTTATTCCATCTCGTTGGACAAGCGTGGCGTTGAGTTCTGCCACTCAACACGCAATGCTTCAAGAATTCGGCAGAAAGTGGGGAACGGAGTGTCTTAACACTAGGTTGGCAGAGGGACTGCCTACCTTGCAGTGTGCGGGATACAGCGTGAAGCTGATAAAAAATTTTTTATCTCGTAATACAACAAACGATGTAAACCACCTAATAACACCTGTTTGTTCTGTACTGTTCCTTATTTTATTGCTTCGTCTCGATGACGTTCCAGTTGAGTACAGTTTATTTCGTCAATATCACGTCGAATGGAGAAGACACGATGAAGATTGATGAATTTAATATAAAAGAAGTAACATATAGAGGCCTGTCATGGCGCAGGGGCACAAAGTGTGACTGGTTGTGGGTTCGATCACCATTCGAAAAAATGAAATAGTTATTTAACTTTATATTTTCATTTCTTCGCTCTGGTTTCGAGGCAAATCGCGGCGTTGAGTTCCGCTACTCAACGCAATGTTTCTAGATTTCGGAGGAAAGTGAGGAACAGAGTGTCGTAACATTAGATTTCCCATTGCCTATCCTGCTGTGTTCGGGAAGCAGCGTGAAGCTAAAAAAACATTAAAAGGCTGGATGCATATGAATATAACAGGTCAGGTTCGAGTTGTACTCACCCACAGAGGGTTCCATACTAATTTCAGGATTGTGGGTTACCGGGAAGTACAAATTACTAAAGTTAACAATCTGCAGCTGGCGGGCGTATCTTATTTTGTATAAAATAAACATCCAATATAAGTTTATAATGATTTTCTTCGGTTAGTTCATAAGTTAAAAAAAATAGTTTATTCTTTTAAATACGAATATAAGTAGAGAACTCCGAGACTCCTTATGTTATATGAATAAAAATGAAAGTATTTTTGATTGTTTATAGGAATACATGACTTATAAATGGTGGTTCAACAACACGTCGCATTCGAAGACAGAATTGCCTTCGCAGAACAACCGCGGTGAGTTCAAATCAAAATAATAATAAGTTTAAATACAAAATAGGTTAGAAAATGAATAATATGTTAAAATTTAATATTTTTAGTTTTTATTTTTGTTGATGTTATCAAATAAACATACAGAATATACGTATATAACCTATGATTACTAATGAAATATACTTTGAATTACTTTGTAATGTTCAGATATAAATGTATAGCACAAAAATTGCAGAGCTTAATTATTTATTGTTTTTAAGTTTAAAAATTACATTAAATTTTATGCATATTATTTACAATACAGTACGGTCGACGAGTCGTGGCCGTCCTGAAGTAATCCGTAGATTGCTGCGGAGATCTTAATTTTTTCTTACTTTTAATGATTATCTTCCCGCATTGCTAAACCAGAGGCCAGTCGTTGCGCAGTAGCACAAAGTGTGACTGTAAAACCGACTTTACCTCCTTCATCTTTTCTGCAGGATAAATAAATATCTAATAATTGAAATATTAATCAATTTAAAGAAATTGCTTTTAAAAAAATAGTTTTTTTAGTACAACATGATCGTTTAGGTAGATACTCATACGTGGTGAACAGTTCGTCCCATTACGGGTGGGTGCAGTGCGCCGCTACCAACGCCGTGGGGACGCAACACGCGCCGTGCCTGTTCCATATACTACCCGCTGGTATGTTTATACAATATGCTCTTTAAAGGAATATATCGTAATTTTAATATTAAGTTGATAAATAGAATAGTTAACTTAAATAGGTTAAATAACAACTGATTTGATTTAAATAGAGACCAGTCGTGGCGCAGCGGCACGAGGTGTGACTGTAAAACCGGCTGGTTGTGGGTTCGATCCCCCCTCGAGGAGATGAAATAATTACTTAAATTTATATTTCCATTTCTTCGCTCTGGTGTCGAGGTTAGGCACGGCGTTGAGTTCTGCCACTCAACACGCAATGCCTCCAGAATTCGGCAGAAAGTGGGGAACGGAGTGTCTTACCACAAGGTTGCCCTCTGCCTACCCTACTGTGTTCGGGGTACAGCGTGAAGCTGATTTGATTTAACTAAAATATGGCGAAAAATAGAGAGCAATGGCTTAATAATAAGTGAGTGAATTGTGTTCTCTCTTTTTACCATGAGGAATTTTATTGCGGGGACTTGCCCAATTGGATATTAGAGGTGAACCCATGTCACTAGTGACCTGTGAGGCTAAAAAAGAAAGTACTTTTTTAACTTTAGTGTCGAGGCAAAACGCGGCGTTGACTTTCGCCACCCCCGACTTCCGCTTTCGGCGGAAAATGGGGCACGGAGTGTCTTAACACAAGGTTCCCTCTGCTTACCCTGCTGTGTGCGGGATACAACGAGAAGCTATTTTTTTAATATCAATAATAAATGTTAATTTCCGATAGAGAAGCCATCATCAGTAAAACACTGTGCGGTAGCAAATGTGACGCACGAGTCGTTATGGCTGGAATGCAATCCTGGACACGACGGTGGATTACAACAGAAGTTTATGTTGCAAGTTAGTTATATATTTTGTTTTTATTTATATTTATTACAGTTAGTAAAAACATAATTAAAAAGAGCATCTGGTTGCAAACGCAAAGGTCCTAGGTTCAATACCAACTTGGGAATAGAATTATTTTCATTTACTCCCTCTGGTAACCAGACCACGCGCAACGTTGAGTTCCGCCACTCAATATAATGTCTTGAAAATTTGCAGATATGTGGAGAACGGAGTGTTTTAACACTATGTTCCTTCCACTTCCTGCTGTATAAGGAATACCGAATAATTCAAATATTAATCAATTTAAAGAAATTACACTTAAAAAATTGTTTCACTTAAACACTTAAAATGATTGAAATGTTTTGTTTATGAATTCTTATCTAAGTTCTAATAAATTCAACGAGTAATAGTAGTAGTAGTGACAAAACATTATTCCTTCCCAGGTATACGACGTTTCAACAGGTTCTCTACTAAGAAATGTAACTAGTGAAGATCCAAATTTTATAGTATGGGGCTTATCGGGTTCCGTAGGTTTGTCTGTACGTGCATACAACGAAAAGGGTATAAGTGATGCATTCAGTCTTACGTCTAATTTGTTGAAACACCCGCAAAGGCAAACTGGTAAGTTTTGTTTTGTTAACTTATATTTATAATAAATTTATATAATTAACAAGCATATGTAAAAATCCCCGACATAAAAAAAAAATTAAAAAAAAATAGCTAATGATTTTCAAACGGTTGAACATATTTTATGAATCATGGCATCTTGATGATACCTTGGTGTTCTAAACACTTTCAAATTCGACATCTTTCAAAGAACAAAAAAAGTAGAACAAAATCATTCGTTTGTGAGCTATCACTATCATTTGTGTGTGATCACCAAAAGTAGAGTCAGATCAGAAAAAATATAACTAAAATTTAATATTAGTCATCAATGAAAAAAAATTAAGTAAATATTTTATCTCCTCGAGTGGGGATCGAACCCACAACCGGTTTCACAGTCACACCTCGTGCCGCTGCGCCGCGACTGGCATCTATAAATCAATCAAAAACAAAAATATTAAGATTTGAACACGTGGTCGAAAATCTGTATTAACCGGCTTAAACAAAGCAACTGCCTTTTGTATGGACTTTTGAAGTATTCTAGGAGACGCAACCAAAGTTTTTCCGCATACATTACGGAACATACATTTTGACTTTTTTTTTAAATATATATTTTTATTTTTAGCTAATATACCAGTAAAAGTAGAACTAACGACAGTACTAATAATAGTGTTATGTATAATCGCCGGAATTGGTACAATCACTACTCTCTCCGGCATTGTATTCTGTTTGCGATTTTGTAAGAGGAATGGTAAGTTAAATTTATTAACAGTAGTAATGTTTATATATTTAAAAGGCTGCCTAATTTTCGAGCATTGCTAGTTTAGTGGCGGAGCTCTACACTGCGCTTTGTCTTGTATAAGAGCGAAGTATTGAAAATAAATCTTTTCCCTCAAGTAGGAATCGAACCCAAGACCATCGCCTTTATAGACAGAGTAAAAAATTATGTTATTATATAGTTATTTCAACAAGATACTATAATATATTTACCTTTTATTAAACAATCAAATGCTATATTATGTTTATTTTGCATTTAAAAGAAAATCTCAAATTAGATATACAATGGTTTTGGTTAAACTATCTAAATTAACAATATAAATCACTAATAATTTTTTTTTTCACATATTGAACAATAATTAAATGCAGTGCGGTGGACGAGTCGTGATCTCCATGAAGTTAGATTTTATGATTTTTGCGCATTGTTCATTCGAAAGAAAATTGTTAAAAGTAAACCCGAAAATCCAATCCTTGCAGCGTTTTACAACTAACTTTAGAGCGGCCATGACTCGACCGTACTGTAGGCATAGACATATAAAATATTAGAAATTATTTTATTTCGATGTATGGTCTTTTGTATGTATTTACATTGTATCATTTTTTTTATTATATTTCAATAAAGATGAAAAAGACAAAAGGAAAAAAGATGAAATATCAAACACACCTCTCACAAGCGGTAAGAGGTGTTCGAGTGTTGATAGTTTGGGTAAGTTGAGTTATATCATTATCTCAGATTTTATGATTTTTTGATAATGCATTTTATTCATAAAATTTTCGTACCGTTCGTTCGTTAAAGTTTTTATGTACCTATACTTGTCAACTAGAGGGTACCTAGTGTTAAAGCACTCCGCTACCCACTTTCCGTCGAATTCTGGAGTAATTGCTTGTTGAGTGGCGGAACTCAATGTCGCGATTCTATCTAAATACTACCAATTTAATGAAAATATAATATATTGATCGAGAATAAGACAGTAGCCCCTAAGCCCCCAAGCAACGTCTACAACTAATTATATTTGTATAATTATTATATTCAATTAATCGTCAATTACGTCAATTTGACGTCTTGCCTTCAATATTAAAATATATACTTAAAAGTATTATTTTTTAGACAAAAACCCCGACATAATACCAATAGAAAGTAAAATAAACGACAACTTCACAAAAAAAGATTATTGTATGAAGCCATTAATAGGAAAAATGGATGATCAATACAAAATGCCAATGTATGGGCAAAGAGCTCAAACACATATGCCAATGCAAGTTAGCAACTTGCCGAGTGGCAAAATGTATGAAAGTTGGTTGAAATATAATAATTCGATACCGATGAATAGTAGTGTGGTGAGTATTTATTCATACATTATTACTATTCTTAGCTTATGGAAAAAAGCTTCACGCTATATCCCACAAACGGCAGGGTAGGCAGAGGGAACCTAGTGTTAAGACACTCCGTTCTCCACCTTCTGCCGAATTCTGGAGGAATTGCGTGTTGAGTGCCAGACACCAGAGCGAAGAAATGGAAATATAAATTTAAATAAATATTTCATATCCTCGAGTGGGGATCGATCCCACAACCAGTCGGTCTTACAGTCACACTTCGCGCCACGACTGGCCTCAAAGAATTATATATTTTTTAAGCTAATATATTGATTAACTTCCATGAGAAGTAAATTTTATAGATCTCAGATTACTAGAGAATGATTCTTAGCGTATAATTTAAGAAAGAATATCTGAACTCTTGACTAATTGCTAACTAAAACTCAATCAAATTTTCCCTCAAATGTATAAAAAAATATATTTTAGCTACAAATGTCGTCACTACCGTCAGACGCACACCCTCTATACAGCGGCACGTTGGCCACACGCTGCATGTCGCCGGTCAGTATGGACACGAGGGGGTACACCGCGTGTTATAGCAATACGAGGAATTGTAGTACATTACCTCATAGGAAAAGTGGATGTGAGTATTAAACGTATTAATATTTAAATATTTCCTTTTATACAAGTAGTATCTCAATAATAAGAATCCTTAAGCTGTTTGGTGATAATGATAGTCTACATATTAAGAGTTTTAAGACAAACAGAAACATATTATTTATGTTATTTGCCTTTACAATTTTAAACCATAATTCAAAATTTTATAACATTTTTGTTGGATTTAGTTTTTGTTGAAATATTTTTTTTTGTTTATTTGTTTGATTTATCTTAAAATTAAGGAAAAAAAATATTTAAAAGAAACATTTTTCTGAAAGGCTATTAATAAAGCTATTTGACTGTAGTTACTGACTTACTTTCTGTGTCATCTTGATGTTGTGTATATTTCCTTATGTGTAGGTACATAATATTGTTCTTTTTATATTTAAACACGTAAATTACTTGTAAGCGAAAGCAAGGAAAAGGAGGAAGTGCGGGCAGGCAGACCGCAGCTGTAGATTTAACTGATTTTAAGTGCAGAGTAGTTTAGGTTAGTTATATTTAAGTTTAAAAATATCTAACTTAACCTAAATTAAATGTATCTCAAATATAGACCAAAATCTATTTACTTTACACATCGACAGTGGAACAGCAGATATTTTTTTTATTAAAAAAAATAGAAAAGTATTTTTTAAACATTTTTAAAGTGTTATTCCACACTTAGGAAAGAAGATACTTATAAATAAGTATAGAAAAGTATGTTTTTTTATATCATACTTTACTAGGTTAATGGGGTACGGAGTGTCTTAACACTAGGTTCCCTCTGCCTAACCTGCTGTGTAAAGTATGTAATGGACGATAATATTTCATACATTGCGTCTACGCCGCAACGCAGACGCTTAATATACCTTTATTTTGAAAATACTATGTCAATATGACTTTCGTTTTCTATTATATAAAATATATATAAAGCGTATATTTTTTGTCAACAGTATCTTCGAAATTGGAAATAAAGCCAATGAAACCATTAACCACACAAATACCAACGGATTTTACGTTTAGATGAGATATACATTGTTTGAAAACTAAAATGTAAGTGAAATAATATTGAACTTTATAAACAATATTGTATATGTAATAGTGTGTTATATGAAACATATTTGCATATAAATGTTAAACTAAATGTATGTATGTACTTAGATAGTGAAAAACAAGTGCTTTTTTTATTTTCAGTCAAAAATATCTATATGTTTTGTTAGTTTTGCGACCTATTATAATTAATTATTTTTTTGATTGACATACTCAACATCTAGATTTCTTTTGTTCTGATAAAATACTTTGTACTTAAAAAAAAAACTTATGTTACTACAGAATAATGCTAGATTAGGCAAGAGAAGTATTTTTTATGGCATTATTATTATCAAATAATTAGGTTTTTTTTTATTGAAAGCTGATTTTATTACTTCTCTTTAAATATCTTCTTGTTCAAAAATGTAATGTGCAATTATTTCTGATGATTTCTTGTAATATTGATATTATTATTATTATTATTTGAAAATAACTAACATATTTTTTCCTTTAATATTTAATACACATTCTATTATAAAAGCATAAACTTTTATATGCTTATAAAGTCTTGAGACTGATATTTTGATTACAATTTGTAAAGAATTAGAATTAGTTACAAAAATTTTATTTATTATTTGAAAGATGATAGTGTTTCAATGATGTACTCTACTATTCTATTTTTTTAATAAATCATTATTATTTAGCGGGGAACGAAGTGTCTTAAAACTTGGTTCATTCTGCTCATACAAAGTTGTAAATAATAATATGAAAATAAAAGCAGATATTACAGTAGAAACTCGGTTATGAGGTAATCGATTTGTGATTTCGTTATTATCGTGACTATTAAAATGTAATAACCTAATAATTTCTTAGTAAATCAATGTTTATTAAAAAAATATATTAATACATATAATTTGAATAAAGCATACAATTTGACATACAATGTTTTTAATAAGTGCATAAATAACATTATGTATTACATATGCACAAAACTCGCTTTCCTTTATACATTCGATTATCCGGATTTTCGATATTCGATCGACTTAATCGAGTTTTTTCTGTATTTATAATATAAGTATTTTAAAAAACACAATTAAATTGTTTATTGTAACACAATCATCTTTATGGTTAGTTAAGACTTGTAATAAAAGTATGGAGATATGAAAAAAAATGTAATTATTTAATGTATATACATACATATATATTAATTATAGAATATTGAAAATGTTGCTAGATTTATTATTCGATTTGGATTGGTTTTAATTAATATATTGAATAAAAATATAAGTTTTTTAAAACTTATTGTAAAAGGGTGATCTCTTTTCGGTTTTCATTGTAACCACCACTACTTAAAAAAAAAATTTTTTATTCATATAGATATAAAAAAAAATTGCACACCCATCATATTTTCATTTGAGTGAGTGTTGCTTAACTTAAGCAATCTGTTATATACAGTGCCCATCACAATTATAATTTTTCCTTAAAAAATAGCAGCTATTTATAAAAAAAAAATACTGAGGACAATTTATTTAGTTTAAAAGAAAATGTTTCAGTTTCGTTTCAGCTTTATATATTTTTTAAATACGAATGTATTTAGTGTAGTGTAATAAAATCTGTTATTCAGCATTGAGATGGATAGATAGATCTTGTTAGATAGACCTCTATGGAATTCGGACCTGTAAACTACAGTGCGGTCGACGAGTCGTGGCCGACCTGAAGGTTGGGCTTTCTGAACTTTTGCGCATTCAATCAAGAGATAAACAATCAAAATAAAAAAAAGCTAAAATTAAGTCTTCGCAGCCATCTATAACCAACACCAGGGCGGTCATGGCTCGACGGCCGCGCTTATTATTTTAATTTAATTTTTTTTTCCTAAGTTACCTCTATAAAAATTGTGCCTTTAATTCCTTAAATATTTGATTTGAATAATGTTAAATCATTTAATTGTTGAAAGTTTAATGTTAAAATTGTTTTGAAATTGTGAAATGTATGAAAATAAATGTCTTTACATCTGTTTTATTTTTTATTAAAAAAAAATCTCACATTGTATCCTGGCAGGCAATTTGATCCACTGAGTGTTATCACTGTCCCAGTGTGTTCGTTCCCCACGCTCTGCCACATTTTTGATTGCATTTTATGTGGCGGAACTTAACGCCCGGATTTGTCCTTATACTAGAAGGAGAAAATAAAAATACAACACATTTCCCCTAATAGAAATCGAAACCACAACTGTTGCGTTAACTATCAGACACTATGCCATTGCGCCACGACGGCCTCAATCTTAGCTTCTTTGCAAAATAATAAAATTAAGATCTTTAATAATTCGGTCACTCGGTTCATATGAACGAACGGAGTGTTCTACCACTAGGCTCACTCTTCCTCCCCTGCTATATGCGAGATATAGAGCAATGCTGATTTTTTCTTTAACTATTATATTTAAATTATTCTTTTTTTCTGTTCCGCTATTTATAAACGGCTGAATAACGGAATTTCTGAAGTTTGGGCGATAAGCAGAGAACGAACTGTTTTATCCCTACATGATCTCTGCCTAACTTACTACATATACATAAATATGAAGACTCGCAGCTAAAAATAGATATAAAAAAGAAAAAACGAGATTCCCTAATTAAAATAATCGCTATCAATTAAATTGCAGCTGGGTTACAGTTAAAGCGAATGATTCATATTGCATGTCGTTAATATCAATTAGAGTTATACATGCTCGATTGAAATGGTTTTTTATTTAACTTCACGCTGTATGCCGCATATAGCGTTGTAGATAGAAGGAATTTAGTGTTAAGACACTCCGTTTTCCATTTTCCATCGAATTTTCAAGTGATAGCTTATTGAATGGTGGAACCCGGAGCCTCGCTTTGTCTTTACACCAGAGGAAAAAATAAAAACTTGGATGTGGCTGTGTCATGGACACGGCCGTTTGTTATGTGTATGAATACGTCTATGAAACTGCAGAACACAATTTATACCTACACAGTTTGTTGTCAATGTGGAAGCGATTTCATCATCTATTTGCATTTTTATATATTTTTAAAGTGTTATTCCACACTTAGAAAAGAAAAATACTTATTTAGAAAGAGTATAAAAATTTTAACGGGACTCGAACCCGCGAACTCCTGGAAACCGATCGCTCTGACCACTAAGCCATACGTTCTCATCAAGCTACGTCGAAATTTTTATACGTTTTCTAAATAAGTATCTATTTGCATATTTTCACCCCTATTGTGAAGATTCATTCTTCTGCGTTCCTGGCGCTGCTTCATTCAGTCAGATGGTGTTATATTACTACCATTTGATTGTTCTTAAGAAGCCCTTTCCAATTGTATACGATATTTGATTTTGGCATTTGGACGCGTATGGGCCGAAATATAATTTTAGTATTTTTTATTAAAACAACTTATAATAGTCAGTGTCACTTCTCTAAATTATTTTTTATATATAATTGATAGATTTTAATGAGAGCTGATGAATAAAAGTAAAAGCAACTTCGTAGTTTGCCTGAATTAAAAGTTATAATAATTGCAAATCTCGATTCGCAACAAAATAACCTCAAGACGGCGCCGCTTCCACCTCTACCGCGCCCGACGCGTCACTGTTCTTGTTTATTGTAATAAATTCTTTGGTTCTTTAGCTATCTAGTGATATAATTTTATTTTGGGTTTAGAGGATATTTTCGAAACTAGAAGTCCAAACTGTACCCCCTGATTTTGTTACCATTAAGTTTATTGAATTGCCCCCGTATGGTACCGAACTTATAGACGTACTCACGTCAAAGTAATTCATTTCCAGAAGTAGGAATTGAACCCACAAATTTACTGTCTTTCATTCTGCCACAGCTCTACGACGACTTTTCAATTTCTGGTAGAGCGAATAAATTATTTTTATTTCGAATAAATTATTATTATTTTCTGCTCTAGTCACAATAAAAAGTTTCGCTACTCAATATGTGTAGACTCGAAAATACGGCGGAAAGTACCCTATTATGCTATATGCGGAGTGTAGCGTGAAGTTAGAAAATCTTTGTACGTTTCGTATTATGAGACTGGACTATGGAAAAATATAAATGACAAATAAAATAAATAAAAAACTACACCATCATTTCGGTTTTTTAAATATTTCAATATAGTACCTGCATATATATATATATACACATATATCAGAAGTTAGTGCCGCGCCTTGTCTCGAACAGGTGAGAACAACTTCTCATATTATTCAAAGTGCATACAACCGTACAGCCCGCGTAACTATGAGATAACGCTAACTTATATACAGTACGGTCGAAGAGTCGTGGCCGCCTTGAAGTTTCCTTATTTTCTGAAGATTTAACTTCAGGGCGGCCACGACTCGTCGACTGTACTGTACTGTGTGTTAAATGTATTCTTCTTGTTAAACATAATAATATGTTTTCTTTTAAACAATTGTACAAAATCTTAAAAAAAGCATTTTATTTTAATTTAATAAATTATAGCAACTATATCTTGACATTATATGTAAAACTATGGTTACTATGAATATTCATTTATATATTATTTAAAATGTAGCCGGAACATATCTGTAAGCGCAATAGTTTTGAGTTTGATCTCCAATCGGTAGATAGATTATGTTTAATAAAAAAATTAAATGAAACCATTTCTATGCCTTTTAAACAAAGCACGGCGTTGAGCTCCGCCACTCAACAAACAACCAATGTCTCGAAAATGGAGCGAAAAGACTAGGTTCCTTCTGCCTTCACTTTTACATGTGGTTTACAGCATGAAGCTAAAATAAACGTATAAAAAGAAACACAATACGTACAGAAAAGCAAGTAACACTACCCTAGAGACGGGATAATGAGATGCCGTTACGTAACGCTGAGTAAGTACCTGCCTACTTGCTTATTTAGAAAAATATCAGCCTTTTTACTTGCAAAAAGAATGAAGCCTAAAAAGGCAAAAGGTTCATTGATTAAATATTAGCTGGAGATGAATGGGATTTATTATAAAAAATATATTTTACTTAAATGTAATACATATTTTATTCCCGACTGCTAAGGAAGGGTTATGTTTTTCGCGCGTATCTTGTATGTATGTAATATTCTTTATAACCTCGTATCTCCAGAACCGCTGAATGGATTTGAGGTATCGTTAGATTCGTATTAGCAGCCCAAGTGTTCTTAGATAGGTGACGTTAATAAAAAATAATCATGGCTTCTGTGGGACGCCATTGGACTTAGTGAAAAAATTTTTTTTCGTTTCGAAAACCACAATATGGGTATCAAATTGAAGAGCTCAATTTCAGGATTTCAAAAAGGTATATCATGATTATCATTACCATAATACATTCTAACAAAAAAAAATTAAAATAAAAAAATATTTGTAAAAACAAAAACCCCGACTGCATCAAACTATATAGAAAATAAACAAGCCCAATAGTTTATTAGGATTAACAGTCGAGACCTATAAGTAATTCTTCAATCAATAAAATCTTTACCAGGAACCTCGCATAATTTAAAGAGGTCCCGACTGTTAATCCAAATAAACTATTGGGCTTGTTTATTTTTTATTTAGTTTGATGCAGTCGGGGTTTTTGTTTTTACAAATATTTTTTTATTATTTAATGAGAACGGAGTGTCTTAACACCTGGTTTCCAACTTAAAACACATCACTTATAAAAAACATTAAATATAAATGAGCAGACATTTGTAAACGGAGTGGTAGATCACTACACTTATTTAACACTAATATGAGATAAAACTGAAAATGGAAATCACACAAATGACACAGAAATATCACAGTACGGGTATTACTATGAAAAAAAATATTTTCTCTTCCGCTAATTTAAATCACATAAGCCTGTTACGTTAACGTAAAGTAACTGACTTAAAAGCTTACAAGATTTTATGACCATTTTCTTTTTATGATGCAAATAAGTCAGTTTCAATATGTATAAATAATTTCTAAGTCGCATAATCTATTCTTACATAACGATATTCAATTATGTCTTGAATCAATTTTTATTGTTATTTAAATAAATTGTTACAAGTTCAATTTCCACTGGGGGATTTTTTTTTATTTAAATTATTTTTAATATCTCTTATACAAGACGCGGTGTTAAGGTTCACCACGTCATACGCATTGTCTCGAATTCGTGCATCAAGTGCAAAACTTGTGTCTGTGTCTTGACGTTACGTTATTTGGGCCTGACCTTGCTTTAGGGTTAAAATCGTGAGTTAAAACCAAATTACTAAAGTAAGGCAAGGAGAATCGGGGTTTTTTCCCTAACAAATTTTATTATATTATGGGACTAAGTTTATCACGTGTTTTCAAGGGGTTGGTAGTTTGCCAGCGAGTTTTAATACAAATGAGACTTTACTACCAGCTATAAAGACAACAAAGTGCTTACTCGTATATAATGCAAATTGTCTTACAACACCTCAATGATACCTCTACTTACTTCATGTAGGTATATTCGCCTATCTTCAAATATTTTGAGGTCAGTTGTGGCGCAGGGACACAACAGTGTGACTCTAAATGGACTGCTTGTGGGTTCGATCCCCACTCGAGGAGATGAAATATTTACTTAAATTTATATTTCCATTTCTTCGTTCTGGTGTCGAGGTTAAGCGCGGCGTTGAGTTTTGCCACCCAACACGCAATGCCTCCAGAATTTGACAGAAAGTGGGGAACGGAGTGTCTTAAAACTAGGTTCCCTCTGTCTACCCTGCTGTGTGCGGGATGCAGTGATTTATTTGATTTTTTTATGTCAAATATTTTCTACACTTTTAGGAGGAACTAGTGATAATACACTTCGTTTTCTCTTTCGGTAAATAATAAGGTTTATATATGTATATACAACGACGCGATTACGAAATAAAAAAGAATATTATAATATATGTACATTAATATTGTTATAAGATTTTTGACGTGAGAAATCGATGAACGCTGGCGTCACGCACGAAAAAGCATGACTCTTGTCACGTTCTACCTGAGCCGAGAGTGCAAGCGAGACCAAGATTGCGAAATAAATGCATTTATAAAAAATTATATTTTTATGATAATAATAATAGAATTCTAAAAAATATCTAATGTTTTGCAATGTTTTCTTATGACGTTATCACGCAAAATTAGAACCCGTAAACCGACTTTGCAGTACTGTACTTTACTGTAGTTAATATATCTGTAAGGTGGAGAGAACCTAATGTTATGATACTTTTTTCATGTACCACCCAATTTTCAAGATATTGCGTGCTTAGTTGCGGAACTCAACACTGCACTAAATAAGCCGAGGAAATAAAAAAAAATATTTCTCCGAATGTGATTGAATTTAATTCAGTCCAACTTGTCACTGAAAGTATTATTACATTAAAATTATATGAACTCGAGCATTGTATGTTCTACTTGTATGACTAACTGTAGTGCTGCCCGCGGCTTCGCCCGCTTGAACAACTCCATAATTGATGTACTGAACTGAATTGTGTTTGTGTCCTGTTATGTTCCTGATATGGAACCTATTGGCTATATATAGGCTGGATAGACATATGGATGGATTGTCTAACACAAAAAATCCCTAATTAGAATCGGTTCCTAAGATTCAACCAAATAATTTCATTCACTTTGCGATAAAAAAACAAATATAACATCATATTAACGCTGTTATGAGTCTAATTATAGCCGACCACTCTTACTTCAAATCTAGTTCGACATAATATAAATAAATAAAAATTTAAAAAATCAGCTTCACTTCATCGCACATGCAACAGGGTAAGCAGAGCGAAGTAGCGCTCAGTTACTCCGTTCCCCACTTTTGCCGAATTTTTCGGCGCAAAACGTGTTGAGTGGCGGAGCACAACGCCGGGCCTTTGCCTTGATCCCAGAGCGAAAAAAATAAAAATTAATATTTTTATAATTTATTGAGCACATTGCTATTTCATTAATTATATATTTTGAATAAAAGCTGATATTTTAAAAGGTTCTAATAAAGTAATAAAAGATTACTTTAATAATGCAGTATAAGCTATATGTTAAGTAGTTATATACAATTTTATAACTAACACGAATTTGAATCCACTGTCTCGTTATCACGTTATTGCGTAAACAAAATGTGTTTTACAGTATATATTACAATAGTTTATTGCACTCGAATAATCTCCATTTCCCCCTTGAATGATTCTAAAGCTGTTTAGAAATCTATTTATTATGAAGAAATTCTTATATTGAGGCCATTCGTGACGCCGGGGCACAAAGTGTGCCTGTAGACGCGACTGGTTGTGGGTTCGATCCCCACTCGAGAAAATGAAATATTTATTCTCATTTCTTCCCTCTGGTGTCGAGGCAAAGCGCGTCGTTAAGTTCCGCCACTTAACACGCAATGCCTTCTTCTTTGGCAGAAAGTAGGGATCGGAGTGTTTGAACAGTCGATTGCGTCTGCCTACCTGCCGTGTGCGGGATATAGCGTGAACCTGAAAAAAATCTATAAAAGAGAAAAGAAGCTACCATTGTACAGGATCTGGCTGTAAAAGAGATGGTTAAAAGTTCGATTTCTGCTCAACGAAAATAATTATTTCCATTTTCGCTTTGAACAAGACAACGTTATCTCCGCCGAGCAATAGCTCGAATGAATGTCGTAACTGAAGAATGAATTATTTTGACTTTTTAGTAGTTTTTTGGTAGTTGGGGAGTGTCTGTTTGTACATATGATTGTGGTGGTGGTTTAATAACAATTTCTTACTCTGATAAAAAGACAAATCGCGATGTTGAGTTCCGCTACTTAACACGTTTCAAAAATGTTCAAAAATGCAAAGTTTCAAAAATATGGCGGATATTAGAGAAAGGAGTGTCTCAACACCAGGCTCCATCTGCCTATCCTGGTATATGGGAATAATCTGCTTTTTTTTCTTGAATATCTATGGCCAAAATTCAAATTAAATCCTTTAATTACGCAATTATCAAGACATGATAAATTATATTGAAACTACAATGAAATTTCATAACAATAGGTCGCCGTTTCTACCTTGCTATTACGGTAAACTAATTAAAAGTTATCTCTTGTTAAACACTTACAGACTAATTTTCTACTAGACTAATTTTATGAGTTTTTAAGTACATAGTATCTAAAAAGTTATTAAAAATATACATATTGTATTGTGTTTTTTTTATACATCATGATTGTGAAATCGACTCTGGTTCCGATGACATAAGACGTTAATTTATTTCCACGAGTGGGAATCGAACTCACAACCATCGCGTTTGCAGTCAGGCTGTGCCGCTGCACCACGACTGGCCTCAGTTTCTTCATAAGGATATCAAAGGAATGAAAATTGATAAAAAGAACCTCAAGAAAAATATACATTATCTATGAATAATTCAATAATATTATGTTACAAAGGGGTGAGCTTGCGATATAATAAAAGTGTCGTCGACAAGAAAACTCGCGCCGTATCCGACACCGCCAAAAAGGCTTTGGGATTTTAAATGCTATTTAGAAACGTAAAACCTTTCGCTAGTGATATTGTTCCCAAATAAAATATAATTTCATATTTTTTTAATGTTTTTTAACAATTTTTAAGTGTTACCGAACTCTTAGGATGAAAAGTCGTGTAGTCTTAGAAAAACATATAAAAATTTGTAGTGAAATTTGATTTCGTGGGATTTAAAACTAATGCTTCTTGTTAACTCTTTTAAATATATAAGATATATATTTATAGAGATGTTTAGCTTTAGGCAGTAACCCGTACATATCAGGGGTAAGAGAGGACTCTAGTGTAAGACACTCCGTTCTCTACGAAACGGCAAACTGAAAAGCACGCTCTACCAGAATAGGCAAATAAAAGTAATTTAAATATCTTAAATTATTCCCTAGAGTGGAAATCGAACCCACACTGGTCCACTGTCCCATGACGGTCTTAAGTGTAAAAGAAACAATGTATTTATTATAATTTAAAAGGAATTGAAAAAATAAATTAATTATTAAGGTTGTAAAGTTATTACGTCTTAGGAATTAATATAAACATCTCTCTCTGATCATGTCTCAGGATATAAATTGAGTTTGTAAACTTTTAATGAACTCTAATTTGTTTTGATCGTGGTGTCGACATTAATCTACGGATAAACCAATATTGAGGTCAGTCGTGGTGTCATAGCACTAGCGTCTGATTGTAAACGCGACAGGTTGTGGGTTCTATTCCCACTCGAGGAAATGAAATATTTAACATTTTCATTTATTCGCTCTGGTGTTGAGGCAAAAGCGTTGAGTTCCGCAACTTAACGGCGATAAGTGGGGGTCTTAACACTAGGCTCCCTCTGCCTTTTTTTACCCTGCTACGCGTGGGAGACAGAAAAAAAAATATTTAAGCCATCGTGACAAACTGTGGATGCGGTAGTCAAGGCATATATTCTAAATAATCGGTGGTATAAATACATTCATTATTTCATTTTGGACACAAAAGGACCAAGTGTGGTTTGAAGTTCCACCATTTAACACGCAATGTCTTGAAAATTGAGCGGAATTGAGGTTCAAATATATGTATATAAAAGGGAACCTTTGTGAAGTTAATGGCAGTTGAAATAGATGTTTTTTACTAAAACCCACCTCTCCAGTCGATTTAAGGATTACAGCGCGCCGTAATGATGTCTTAGTAAAAAAATATTCCTTCACAAATTGGCAAACTTGACGCGGCCGTGACAAAATGATTTTTTTGTCTTAAAATATTTCTTATATGAAAAAAAATGTTTTAATATATTTTTTTCTTCATACTGCGTCTTTCTGCTGAGTTAGGGGAATGCTACGCCGCCCGTTTTGCCTCCTAACCAAAGCGAAGAAATATTAAATGTTCCATTTCTTCGAGTGGGAATCGAACCCATAATGTGTCACATTTACAGTCGCAAGCTTGTGCCCCTGTGCCACGACGGTCTTCATAGATAAAAGTTTTATAAAATTCATGCACCTTGGATACCATAAAGCAGGGTCAAAGACACTCTATTCTCCACTTTCTGTTGAGTGTTTCGTGGCGGAAACCAACACTGCGTTACGTCTTAAAGAAAATAATTAAAAAATAATCATTACTCCAAGTGGAGTTCGAATCCACAACCATCACGCTTACAGTCAAAACACTAATATTACAAAATATATACTTTTTAGTATTTATTTTACATTGTATCAATATTTTACTTCTCAGTTAAAATCCGTCAAGAATATCGCGTTACAAAGCGTAATGCCGCGTTAACGATCTTGTCATTTTAGAAGACCTGCTATTCTTCTCACACTTTAGTTTCCCATCGTATAAAAGAGCAGGACAAAAGATTTATCTCAAATAAGGATTCAATTGAGTAGCTGGGAACTTTTGATAGAGATTCTTTGAATATATAATTTCTAGAGTGATTTGGAACAAAAGTGTTTGTACTTTAAAATTATATTTTTATTAACGAGATGTCGTCGTGAGGCCAGTCGATACGCAGGGACACAAAGTGTGACTGTAAAATCGACTGGTTGTGGGTTCGATCCCCACTCGAGGAACTGAAATATTTATTTATATTTATATTTTCATTTCTTCGCTCTGGTGTCGAGGCAAAGCGCAGCGTTGAGTTCCGCCACTCAACACGCAAAGTGGGGAACGGAGTATCTTAATTAGATTCCCTCTGCCTACCCTGCTATGTACGTGTACACTTAATTGTAATAAATAGCAAGATAATAGTGGATATAAAACGTGGCTGATGTATCTGCATTCATTCGCATTCAATCTAATCAAAGAGGGCCTCATTCAACTTTTATTATTTTTTAATGTACGACTATATGGTCGTCGGAATTAAAAAATGATAAAAACTAAAAAAAAGATCTGTCTTACATACTACATTACAGCCAACTTGACAAATGTAGGTTACTAAGTTATTATAGATTCTAATCCAATACCGATAAGTGGCTTACTATTTTAAGATAAACAGTATTAAAAACGGAGAACGGAGAGATGTATTACTGAAATTTCT
Source organism: Heliconius erato x Heliconius himera (assembly GCA_013421005.1). NCBI lineage: Eukaryota > Metazoa > Arthropoda > Insecta > Lepidoptera > Nymphalidae > Heliconius > Heliconius erato x Heliconius himera. The sequence continues at coordinate 13,997 of JAATLQ010002793.1, read as the reverse complement.
TCAGCATCAAAACTTACTAGTTATTCTAAGTATAATGGCCTTTTAAAACATATATAGTGTTAAGACACTCCGTGCCCCACGCATCACCCGATATTCGAGTCATTTCGTGTTATGTAGCGTAATTCAACGCTGCGTTTTGTACAGAATATTATTAACATAAACAAAATTAATACATCAATTTTATTTTCATACAAAAAATCATTACCCAAACACGCCTACGTACAACGCCTAGCTCCATAAAGGACGGTCCACAAAAGGTTGTGTGCATTCATTTTTAAGATAAAGTCACGTTTTATCTCACTCTTTATTAAGTGGACCTACCGCGATGTTCAAATATATATATTGATTTATATTAAAAACCTAAAAAAAAAAGGCCGGTCGTGGCGCAGCGGCACGAGGTGTGACTGCAAAACCGACTGGTTGTGGGTTCCATCCCCCCTCGAGGAGATGAAATATTTACTTAAAATTTATATTTCCATTTCTTCGCTCTGGTGTCGAGGTTAAGCGCGGCGTTGAGTTCTGCCACTCAACATGCAATGCCTCCAGAATTCGGCAGAAAGTGGGGAACGGAGTGTCTTAACACTAGGATCCCTCTGCCTACCCTGCTGTGTGCGGGATACAGCGTGAAGCTAATTTTAATTAAAAACCTAAATGGGTAAAAAATCCATTACGATAGTACCTATCATTAATTATTTTTATTTCTGTAGTAACAAGACAACGCGCGGCGTTCAGTTTATTATTCAATATGAAAATTAGAAGGCAAAAGGTGAAGCTTTCAGAATCAAGAAATTTAAATTCATTTAGTGCTTTCACTGGGATTCGAAGTCATAACCGTCGCGAGTCAGCGGTTTCTACTTTTATAAAGAAATTGAAAATGTATACCGTCGAGTGGTTTTAAAATGATAAATGATAGAATATTAGAGGGAAACAAGGTCAGTGTTCACTCGGCGAGAGGTGGATTTTGTAATAATATTATTTTTAAAATGTTGTTTGATTCATTTTAAATTTTTAAAGGAATCATTTGTTAAAAAAAATTTTAGAGAATCTTCTCTCTATTCTTTCTTTTACATCATGAGTAAACGTAGAGAATTTCTTTGTATTTTGTGAGAGATGCAAAAATATTTCTTGTTATATAAATAAGTGATTAAATTGATTAAAAAATGTAATAGTTGAGAAAATATAAGATCAATTTCATCTCATAATATAATCGAGAATTTTCAATAGTATAAGAAATCTAGAGCTTATTACAAATTCCTTTACAACTTGATATTCGGTTCAGATATTTAGAGCTAAATGCTTCCAAGGTTTTTATTTCAGCAAAGCGTATTTTTTACCATGACATACCTACATACTTCTTTGTACGTATTTTTCTAGAATTAAGATAATTCCAATACTAGATACTAATTCTGGAGATATCGCGAGTTTAGTGACGGAATTCAACGCCGCGCTATGCTTCGTTACGGGAGCGAAGAAATAAAAATATTTCGTATTTAATTTTCCGCGAGTGGGAATCGAACCCACGACATGTGTATTACCCTCGATATTGCCCTCGTATTGAATGTAATGCTGGTAAGACTTTGTTGTACATACTTCTACAATTAACACTACCTAGAGTAATGTTGCAAATAAATAATTTCAATAAAATTGTACAATAAATTGTTTTCGGTTATACTTTTGAACTAATCTGTGACTCCTGTAAAATATCAATAAACCAATTATTTATTTATTTACAGAAAACAATATATAAAAAATTGTACATAATAGCTTGATGAGAATGTATGGCTTAGTGGCCAGAGCGCGTGGACGGTTTTCAAGAGATGCGGGTTCAAATCTCTTTACGGTGAATTTTTTATACGTTTCCTAAGACAGACTTTTCTATCCCAAGAGTGAAATAACACTTTAAAAATCTATAATATGAAAAAACTCTGTCTCCCTAGGTTCTAACCTACTCAGAATGCTGGTACAT
>JAATLQ010002793.1:548-11931 GCA_013421005.1 Heliconius erato x Heliconius himera | reverse complement strand
ATACCTCTTTCGCCTCGTCCATTGTCATGAATCTCTTTATACATGCCCTCCGGGCGGTCCTCATGCTTTTTACGTGACCTACCTCCAGTATCTTTGATACTGTTTTCGAAGGTCAACCGAGATCTCCTCCTACCTCTCTTACCGCTCACTTTTCCATCATAAATCTTTTTTGCCATTCTTTCATCACTCATTCGTTCGACGTTCCCAAACCAGCTGAGCACGTTCTTCTTCATTCTCACCGTGACATCCTCGCTAGTACCTGCCATTCTGTGTACCTCTTCATTGCTGATTCGATCCGCTAAGCTAACTCCGCATATCCTACGAAGAGGTCGCATCTCCACGGCATTCATCTTTCTTTAATTCTTCTTCTGTAATACCCACGTTTCGCTGCCGTATAACAGAGTTAGTCGGCATTGTGTACGGCCAAAAGCGCAGTTGTGCTGACGTTTCGTTGCATCTCATCAATGCAACCAAGGCTCCGTTAACCTTGTTACCGGCAGCAATACGCCTTTTCACATCCATCTCGCATCTTTCATCTCTCTACTGAACATACTTCTCAAGTATACCACTTCATTCACTTGTTCTAATATCTTTCCATTTACACTGATCTTGCATTCCGTCCTTTCTTCATCTCTTTCAAAAATCAGAATCTTTGTCTTATTCGCATTGAGGCTTAGACTATTATATTCACACCCTTCTTTCAGAGTGGTGACCAATGCCTGCAACTCGCATTCTGATGATGCAATAACCACTGCATCATCTGCGTACAGCAGGCAATTTACATTCAGGTCACCTATTTTTACTCTCATATCACTTTGTTTCATTCCTTGGAGACAGCTATCCAAATACAAATTGAACAACCAAGCTGACATGGCGCAACCTCGTTTAACACCCGATCGGATGTCAAACCAGGGCGACATGCTAGCTCCTACTCGCACGCAGGCTGGGTGATCTCTGTAAAAAGACTTTACAGCCTGCAACAAATGTCCGCTCACATTGTACCGGAGTAGTATCTCCCATAATTTCGCTCTGTCAAACACCTTTTCTAAGTCCACAAAAGCACAGAAAACTTTTTGGTTAACGGCCAAAAATTTTTCCGTGATCATGCAGAGGGAAAAGATCTGATCCATACACACTCTTTCAGGTCTAAAGCCTCCTTGGGCCTCCCACAACAGCCTTTCAGATCTCTCTTGCATTCTTCTCGCTAAAACTTTAGTATAAACTTTACTATCTAAGCTAATCTGATAGCCCTATGGCTTGCGCAGTCTATCTGTGAACCTTTGCCTTTATACAAAGGCACGATGACCGCATCTCGCCAATCGTCTAGGACCTCCCCTGATTTCCAGTATAAATTGCACAAAAACCAGAACAAGTCCAAGACGCGTGGCCCACTATATTTGTTCATCTCGGCAGTAACTCCATCTGCTCCCGCTGACTTACCCCATTTCAGACTTCGTATTGCACTCTCAACTTCTTTTACACTGATTCCGCCATCAGCTACATCAAGACTCAGCGTTTCGCTGCTACTTGAGACTGAGGCGTCATCACATTCATACATCTCCTTGTAAAATTCCGCCCATCGCTGCAAAAACGCTGCATAATATATGTTGTTAAATAATAAGCCTATAAGATATTTTTCGTAGCAAATTATTATATATTTTTTTATAGTATATTTGATAAATATTATTACTAAAGTGATTTATTATTAAACTGTTTATTATAATTAAAAATTGTTTTATTGAGTAAATATAATTTAATTTACTACTTCCCTAAAAATACCCCCCTAACTTAACTCTAAAAGTAAGAAGAGACTTGAAAAATTACTAATTTTGGTACAAAAAAACTAAAATATCGAAAATATCGAAAAAACCGGGATCTCGGGATTTTTCTAAAGTCGATATCGAAAATCCCGGTTTTGCTTGAATGGTCCGATATTGCGACCCCTAATAGGAACTCTTAGAAACTGAGATAACAAGAAATGATTTAACTACTCAACCATAGGTATCCTTTGTAATTTCAGTAAACAATGACAAGCACTAATATACGATGTACACTCAATTTGCATCTATGATGAACAAAATGTATTTTAAGACTTGTATCACGTATTTTATATCTAAAGAGAACAAAGGAGTCTAGAAAAACATATTTTTTGTTTAGATATACATATATATGAGGCCAGTCGTGGCGCAGGAGCATAAAGTGTAAAACCGATTGATTGTAGGTTCGATCCCCACTCGAGGAAATTAAATATTTATTTATATTTATATTTTCATATTTTCATTTCTTCGCTTGGTGTTGAGGCCAAGCGCGACGTTAAGTTCAGCCACTCAAAACGCAATGCCTCCCAGAAATCCCTTCTGCCTACCCTACTGTGTGCGGGATACAGCGTAAAGCTGATTTATATACATAGATATTATTTATTATTTTAAAGATAATGATTTACGATTCATTAAAAAAAATCGTATATTAAAGAATAACTCTGATAGTGAAGAAGAACATATTGTACATACATATATATTCCGTTCTTTTTTTACCATCTTCGAGACTAAGTACTACTAAGACATACCTATTTAAAATAGTAAATTATCCACTAAAATGGCACAGATGAATCGAGTCTAACAGAACACTGTGGTTGTGGGTTAAAATCTTTACATACAACATACATAGTAGGTATACAACGAGTCTTTTTGTAGAGGCCGGTCGTGGCGCAGCGGCACAAAGTGTGACTGTAAAACCGACTGGTTGTGGGTTCGATCCCCACTCGAGGAAATGAAATATTTACTTAAATTTATATTTCCATTTCTTCGCTCTGGTGTCGAGGCAAAAGCGCGGCGTTGAGATCTGCCACTTAACACGCAATACCTCCAGAATTCGGCAGAAAGTGGGGAACGGAGTGTCTTTCACTAAGTTCCCTCTGCCAACCCTGCTGTGTGCGGGATACAGCGTGAAGCTGAGTCTTTTTAGTTTGATGTAAAAAGCAATAAATAGTAACTGAAATGTCTTTAAATTTACTTTTTTTTTAATAAAGTAAAAACACAGTATCTAATACTGTAACTTACATCAACATGCCTAGCTTTAAGCTTTTCGAGATTTTCTAAGATTTAATATGTAATTTAACAAAATATCGGGAGAACTTGCAATATCTATGGTAAATGGGTCTCAGAAAAGACGTCCATTTTGATTCAGAGCAAGAAATATGCGTAAAGGTATGTCTATAGGTACGGCCGCTACGCAGTAGGTATATAGGGGACAGTGAGAGTGCTGTACTCTGATATATATTGATGCTGGTACAATCTGCGTCGGGTTACATTTTCAAAAGATTTGTTTTTTTTTTGTGTTTTAAACGTAATTTTGGTTTTGGTTTTTGATAGTGAATGCATTCTTTGGTTGAATGGAAAGTAGAGAAAGGATCTTTTTTATTTATTGGTTTTTTCTGTTTGCCTCACGATATTTGCACGAATGTTAGATGATTTTATAAATGAATCAATTATACAAATCAAATTTAAAAAGAACATTACAATATTTATAAAGTTTTAACATAAATATCATTAAAACAATAATATATGTAATTTTTCCTTTTAATTGTAATGTCCTTAGGTAATATTTTTTAATTCATTCACTTTTAGTATATCGTTTATCAGGAATTAAAGAGGTCGTTTAATTAAGTATTTATACACATTTGTGACGAAATAATAGGGAATGACGCAAAAATTATAACGACTTAAAATACAAAGTTTATACTGGCAATTTTCTAAAAAGACTTTTTTTGTCTAACTAACTGACACATTAAATTTTATACTTTATTAATTTAAATTTGTGTATTAATGTGCCTGAATAGTTAAAAATATTTTCTTTATAATTTAAAAATTACAAAATAATATTGTAATTAAACAAAATTATAACTATTACATAAAATTTATAAAAATTACGACAATAAATAAAATATTAACAAAATGGGAAAACCTTGTGGGATATACCATGTTACGCGCAGCAGCCGGCGACGGGGCGCGGCGTGCGGGCCGAAGATAAGCGGCTTAGCTCCGCATCCGACAGGGACAGCACTATACCCAACAACCTTACGAGTGAGCGAGACAACAATACATCACTATATACATCCGCGAGTATTACTGCGTACAACGAGTCCCTTTTACCAAATTCAAAAAAGCATTAAGTCCAATATGATATGTTTCATTTTAAACTTTAATAATCTGTTTTTAGATTTTGTTCTGTTTAATCTGTGGCTGTCAGTTGTGTAGTGGGAAATATGGCGGTAAAATAAAAATACATTTTCGAGGAATATCTACGACGCTACAAGTAAAGTTTGCTTTGGTATAGTTATGTACAGGCACAATTTACCGTGGCGTCTAAACAGCTAATTTTAAGAGAACTTTAACCGAGTGGAGTAAAGATTTCGATGTTTTTTCTTATTTTAATGATGGCGGCCTTACATTATAATTTTATGTCGCCTTCTCGTTGTATATAAGTTATAGTATATGGCATAAAACTTCTGTTAAGTATATATTTTTTAAATTATACTCATAAGGTTCTTAAAGCTGAGAATCGAAGGTGAAACATATTAGTTCTACATCATAAAAAATACAAATTCTTTTAATTGGCATTCATTTACATTTTAAAGATTTTCTTATTATTTTTGTCTTGCTTTTTTACCTTTTGTTAACATAGTTGATATTTAAAAAGAAAACTGAATATATTTTCCAGAATTTCATTTCAGTTAAGCCACAGAGAGTAGATAATAGTTGCACTTTTAATTTTATTCGCTACTTTCTAAAAAATTTTAATGTTGAGTATTGTATTTTTTTTTATTATTATTTGGATATGGGTTTGAGCATACAATAGGTGCTTTCCAAGAAGTCATGAGTAAACATTTTAAATTATTTTTTTTATGATGTTAGTTTTACATTGTAATTTTGATGATGTTCACTCGTGAATTATTCTCAATTGGCTCCCACTACCTATAATTAAGTAATTACTAAGTATTAATAGTTACATTAAATATTGAGGCCTTCGTGGCGCAGGGGCAGGGGCGATGGTTGTGGGCTCGATCCCACTCGGGATAATAAATAATTATTTATTAATATTTTCATTTCTTCTCTATGACACCAAGGCAAACCCGGCGTTTTAGCTCCGCCACTCAACACGTACCTACAGCCTTTTAAAAATTTGCAGAAAGTAGGGAACGGAGTGTCTTAACACTAGATTCTCTCTACCCTGCTACATGCGAGAAACTAATAAAAATAGAAATAAAATGAAATATTTAGTGTAAGAAATATTTTTTTTGTTTCGAATATTCGCAACTACGTTCAAAGTATCCCCACTAAGGTATATTTTGATAACAAATTACTCACAATAAAATTACCAATGAAATTAATTATCAAAACATCATGCTGAAAAAGTATTAGCTAATAAGTATTAACAAGCTAAATTAGAAAAGGTAAGAAAAAAATCTATATTAATGTATATCATATTTTTATTTAGATTTTTTCGGATCATATTATATATAGGTTGGTAGGTATATACTTTTGCTATTTCTTAGGAAATATCTATGCATTAACATTAACTTCTAGATTTTTTACCTACCAGGTAACTTAAAAGATAGAATAGTACCTTCTATAGCGCCCAGAAGGCCTGGGACAATGGAGGGAGCCCTTCGAGTCGATTATCCCAAGACTCGCCAAGTTGTTCAAATTGGGATTTGACTCTTCTCCTAAGATAGTTTAGTTTTTTACAGTTTGTGTGATTGGGGCACGTGAGCTCTGATGACTACCTGTTTACGTCTGATTAGGTTAATGAGATCTCAAATCTCCCTCCAGGTAGATCTGGGACCTCTTTGGAGCAGCTTTGGAGAGCTTGTTGAATGAAGGTCGTAAATTTGGATGCAGCTTCCTTAGCTTCATCGACTGAATCTGATAACAAGATAAGTTATAAACCATATAGATCAGAGGAACCTACAGTTACGATACTTTGTTCACTAGTCACTGCTTAATTTTCGAGATATTGCAGTTGTTTTGAGTGGCGGAACTCAACGCCGCGCTGTCCCATTACCAGAACGAGGAAATGAAAATAGATCATATCCCCGAACGGTAATAAAATCTACAGTTGCCGCGTAGGTAGTGATCGACTAAAACAAAAAATATAGGTAAAAGATGTGTACTATATCTAGTTACTTATATAAATGTTGATATCGAAATAATATTAATGATCAAAAAAAATCTAAATTTTAAAAATAAAGACCTTCCTTTTAAAGAGAGATGGTTGTTTCAATTCCGTAAAACAAGTTTTTATTAATTAATTAATTTTCTTAATAAGTGAAACTAAGAACTTATTTAGGTAGGTACATATCTAATAAATTATAGTGAAGGAAGCTATTTTTAAAGGAGCGCTATAGGAACTTATCGTGGAGCTAACTATGCATTTTTGTATATATCTTTCACGACATTCTCGTTTTGTCTGAAAATTCCTAATAAAATTGTCCCAAAATCGGCATCGAGTTTCGGACCTGTGTATTTTAGCGTTTCCAACTTAAGCTCTCGCTGAATTTTTCAATTAATCTCTTTACAGTTTATTAAGTAAAAACACTATTCCGACCATATTATGTATGAAACAGCGGCCAACAAGCTATCATTATTATTGAAATATTGTTCAATAGTAAAGACACGTTGTTCTATCGTCCATTTTAGCTAACCCTAAACTGTCATCTGTCGAATTGTTTTTTTTAGAAATGCTAAGACTGCATAAATGGTGCGACAAATTCAAATCTTACAATAATTTTGAGACCGCCTTAAATAACACCTTTTTATATTTATAAAAGTTTGTATGAAAAGACGTATATAGAAATTATATAGAAACTATCCTACGTCTTCGTTTTTCAAACTCCGCAAATGGAAGGCAATTCCTATCGCATTGTCCCGGATTCAGGTGAAAAGTGGCGAACGGAGTGACTTGACATCAGATTCTCTCCACCTTCCCTGTTACAAACATGGGAAATAGAGCGTGGATCTGAAACGAAAGTACGATAATTACCCTTTTTTAAATATTCAATCATTAACTTTCATTTTGTACTTACAATTATTACAATAATAGAATTAATGGCTATTTATGTTTAGTGTTATAATTACATATATTGTCAATAATATTTTAAAAGAACAACTGTAGAATTTCTCTCCGGCTCTCCTCTACTGCCTTCCGAGCCGGTGGTAGTTTTATATAGGATTGACACTGCTGACGTTTTTATGTGACTTGAAGATTTAAAAATGTTAGTAATGGGTCTAATTGAGCAAAATATGTGATCATTTTTGTCATATGTATTCAGTTATTATCTTGTAAATTATAAACTATCTTATAATAGGTTTTTTTTAAATCGCGCTTGTTCTCATACAACAGGCACGAGATTTTATTTATTATATATTTTATCGCATACATTGTAGTTATCTTGTAATTAAAATAGTTTTAATTATTTCATCTACACCGAACAACGAGACCAGTGGGACGATAGTGCCATGTGACTGTAAGAGGCAAGTTGTGGGTTCGATTACCTACAGCGTAGCGCCACTCAACACGCAGTGCCTCCAGAATTCGGCGGTAAGTGCAGAACGGATGTTATTCCTAGATTGCCTCTGCCTACTCCTGAATTACAGCGTGAAGCTAAAAAAACTATCAATATTTTCATCATTTTTATACAGCTATAGATACCTACCTTTGATTACATAATTTATAAGATACGTTCAAAATAAACAAAATTTTCTGCTTTTCTAAATCTATAAATATAATTTCCAATTCTTATATTACGACCGTCCTTTAAAAACATAATAAATAAACACAAAATAAAAACAAATCAAAGTAACCTGAGCCCACCATTCACGTTAGAGTTACACATTCTTCCGCTGTAGCTGGCTCGGGTGACGGCGGCGTGCGGCTTCAGTCGACGCCCGAGTCCCGGCCTATTGGGTTACCGAAACAGCTAGCTTTACTGTTTTGTATTTTATACTTTGATTAAATAGATAGGTTACTAATTAAAAACTCGGGACTGGCTTGTAGTGTGGGGGGTATGTAAATAATTTAATATACGGACAGATTGTGTCAATTTAGATTTGATTTTAAATATATAAAAAATGTAGATATATAAAAAAAATCAGATTCATGCTGTATTCCGCACACAGGAGGGTAGGCAGAGGGAACATAGTGTTAAGACACTCCGTTCCCCACTTTCTGCCGAATTCTGGAGGCATTGCGTGTTGAGTGGCATCACAATCAAGTGGGGATCGAACCTACAACCAGTCGGTTTTACAGTCACACTTTGTGCCACTGCGCTACGACTGGCCTCAATGTAAATATCTACCTATCTAAAAATAAACATAATGTTATTGTGTAGTATATTGCGGATTCGATCCTTATTTAGAGGAAAGTAATAATTCTTATTTCAGTTCTCCATGCCACACAACTCTTAAACGAAAATTGAGGAACAGGTTATCACAACATTCTCTCTGCTGTAGGTATGTGGAATAACGTGAGAATATAAAAAAAGAAGGATGGGTCAAGTGTATCTTTAAGAAATAATTTTAAGGCTTTACAACATTTAATATCACAATTTGTTTAATCAGTATCATAAATAATTTCATTTAATTATTGTAATTACGTATCCCTTGGACACAGTCCAAACGCTCTAATTAATTAAATTAGGTATATGTACCTACATAATATATTAATTGAATTGAGCCCAGTTGTAGTGCATGCATGACATGCATGCGGCTGTAAACGCGACAGGCTATGTTCAGATTCGAGGAAAAAAAATATCATTTCCTCACTCCGATAACCATGGGTACCGGAGAGAATGGGTTCCGCCACTCAACGACTACGCCGCTCAACAGACGATGCCTCTAGAAATTGGAGGAAAATGGGCGACGGAAGTGTCTTAATGGGAACAGAGTGACTTAATACTAAGTTCCCAGGTTTCCTTTACCTAAGTAACACTTCTTTAAGTTTATCTACTGAGCACTTATCGCAGCCAAAGCATCTTAAGATATAATTTAATCAAGTTATTCTTAATAATGTTAAGGGTAAGCTGACTCAGTAATATGAATAACACAATAAAAGCGCTAAAATATATATGGCAAGAATTTATTTATAATAATAATCTGTTTCTTAGCTTAGGTACCACTTATCACGATATATAATTGCTTAACATATTTGGTTCATTTAGAACATATAGAGACATCTGTTGGTAAAATTGTAAAAACATTCCAAAAGTTATCATGGCAACCGGAGGTCTTGCAGTGCCATCTACATATTTCTAGCAAACAATATTTATTGAAATAGTATACGATAAAGAAAATATTTTTTTTCTTTAAATATTAATTATAATATTAAATATGTACTTAAGTAATAATTATTTTTGTTGTTATAATATTTTTATATTTTATACTGGCAACATTAAAAGAACAATTAATTTTAGTATTGACATTGTGCAGCTTGCACATTGCAACACTCACAAAGTCTAAACATGGCGCGCCTCACCAGGATGTTTGGAGTGTTAAACATATTTATATATTTTAGTGTATTTTTATGTTGTTTTACAAATTCTGTAAATGCAAATGTCGAATTAAACGAGGACAACTGGCAGCAGATGCTTGAAGGCGAATGGATGATAGAATTGTAAGTGTTTACTGTCACCGGTACCGTACCAATTTTCAGAACGTGTCATAATTTTTCTTTCTATTTTTTTTATAAGAAAATACTGATTCTTATGAAGTTAAAAATAAGCTTCTTTATTTTATTCAATACTATGAGTTGTATATAAAAACGTTTTAATATAAAGTAAATGATGAACATTTTGTCTATTCAAGAAAGGTCAATAAACTACTACAAGGTCGTTAAGGTCTAAGCACCATTTAGTCACCACATTCCCGGCTATTGTGTATTTTATATAATAAAAAAGATTTTTACTGAGTATCATTTTATCTAATAGCAATGGAAGTCAAATAGAAAATTGCTTCATCCAGACATGACTCATATAATAGACTAGTAATTGAATGCTGCACCGATTTGTAAACTTTCGTTGCATAATATCCTTGAGAGTGATACTCGTACCCCGATTTCATTTCTATCATTTTTTACTTTAATGAACTTTTTTACAATATATTGTCATTAAAGTACCAATACATCAGGTGTGTTAAATAAAATATAGCAAAACTCGAAATAAATGTCCAAATTTCGATGTGTTATGTACTGTTTTTCTTTGTAAAATTTAATTACTATTTAAATTGTACAAAATGTACACACCTCAAATTATATTGTGTAAACTGAATGACTTGTTTGAAAACATTCCTCTTTATTTATAAATATCAGCAAGAATTTTATATACAAATATTTGTCTTCAACATTGTCTTAGTCTGGTCTGTCTGTTTAAATATAGTTAGCCATATGCTTATACACTTTTTTTTTCTTTAGCTTTATACCATATCCCATACATAGCAGAGTAAGCATAGGGAACCTATTGGTTAGACACTCCATTCCCATTAAGACCCTTCTGATCCCTACTTTCAACTAATTAGTTGTTATTGAATACCCAATGCCTCCAGAATTCTAGAGGCATTGGCTAAAAAAAAACAAAACTGTTTGAACTATTCAATACTTTATCACATATTTACACCTACTATAAGATGAAATTGGTTAATTTATTTTTATATTCATTATATATATAATATTTTGTATATTCATTATACTGCCGACTGTCATCGGCAGTAGTCGTGTGACAGTTGCTCCCGAGTATTTAATTGTTTTACAAAGAAAAACTATTAAAAAGTGCAATTATCTCCACTTGAAGTCTTTATCTCAGTGACAGTTTGAGTGGTTAAATAATATATGCAGTGTATAGATCTAAACAAGTAACAATCAATTAAGTGCAGCGAACCTTTGTTCTTACATATTACCCTCAAAACTTTTTGTGCAAGAGCCGTTATTACTGTGCAAAAAGTAAATATAATTTTATGATACCTTCAGAGCATTTGTTACTGTATAATAATTTATTAAATAAAAATAATTTTTTTTTTGAGACATTTTTACTTAAAATTTAAAAATGTCTTCGCGATTATCTTGGGGATGTTGCATGAATAAACATAGTACCAACAAGAAATTCATACGATGCTCTGTGTGTAACATGGCGTATCATTGGAGTTGTTTGTATGGCAAAGAGCACCAAGAATATGACATTACTGTGGAACTAACCTCGGAATGGAAGTGTCCGCTATGCAAGTCCAAAAAGAAGAATATTTCTTCTGATAATACTCCTATAAAAGTGAGACCTGGATCCAAATATACGGAAGATTCTAACATAACCAAGAGATCGAACAAGCGGTTAGCAAGCTCT
>JAATLQ010002767.1:5718-28858 GCA_013421005.1 Heliconius erato x Heliconius himera | reverse complement strand
GAAGTATTTACTTAAATTTATATTTCCATTTTTTCGTTCTGGTGTCGAGGTTAAGCACGGCGTTGAGTTCTGCCACTCAACACGCAATGCCTCAAGAATTTGGCAGAAAGTGGGGAACGGAGTGTCTTAACACTAGGTTCCCTCTGCCTAACCAGCTGTGTGCGGGATACAGCGTGAAGCTGAATAAAATTAATACTCAATATTTAAGGACAGTTTGTCAAAATACAAACAAAAAAAGTGTTTAAATCGGTTAAGCAGTTTCTGAGATCGTGAAGAAACGCACAGACAAACAGACCAACTGACCAAGTTTTATTATATTGTTAATTGTAATATTTTCTATGTACAGACACCGATGAGGTTAGGATTTTATTGAATCAATAAGTTATGTTTTTGTTTCAAACATTCAATTAAAGATTCTTATGGGAGGTACAAAAATGCGACCTATAGTTTTAACAACTTTCTCATAAAAAATCGGTATATCAGTAAATAATAGGTATATCAAAACACGAACATAAATCAGTGTGTTAAGTAAATCATTCTGTGGTATAAGCGGGCGAAGCCGCGAGCGGGTCGCTAGTTATAATATAAACTTGCTTTTTTTCATATGTGAAATTCACTAAAACATCCAATTCACTTGACAAACTGACAGTTCAATTTAATTTGTTAACTAGCTTCTATATATAGAAAGAAAGCAAGAAAACTAGAGTAAATCTGTTCGGTATAAAAAATAAAAACACTAACATATTGGTTTTCATTTGGCTCTAAGCCCAAGTTAGGTCCGCATGGCTATGTACTGCGTAGCTTTAGAATGACATACTATCGCTAAAAGTAGATTTTTTTAAAGAAATTATAGCGAACGATAATTATTTTTTTTTTGCGGTGTTAAGTTCCGCCACTCGAAAATTATTGTTTCTGATTCACTAAAGCGTATGATTGTAATCGCTACAATTATAAACATGATTACTACTCGGGGTAATTAATTATTTTCATTTTCACGCTCTGGTAACAAGACAAAAGGCGGCGTTGTGTTCCGTCAATCATCGTGTGTGAGGAACATAGCGTAGTAGCACTCGGGTTAACTAAAAAAAACCGATGTGATCCTAAAATTCAACTAAGTCTATAACAAATAGTATTGAAACATAGAAATTATTATTCAATAACATGTAAATGAACTAAGTTTGTTGTTCAATATCAAAGAAACTTTATATTATTGGAATTAATTTTTCTTAATAAAGTAATGTTATATTTTGGTCTAGAAGATGAAGTTGATATAAATCATGCTATTTTCATCTACACATATAAATAAAATTGAAAAGTCTGTCGGTATTTTATAAAAAACCGTGTTTTTCTGAGTGCATATAGTTATTTGCATGACATCAAAACTTAAAACACTATTTCAAAATTTCTGTTTGTCTGTCTTTCAGTTAGTCCGGAATAACCTCCAGAACAGCTGGATTGTAGAATAACATATAGGCTATTTTTCCGACTGCTAAGGAAGGGTTATGTTTTTCGCGCGTATCTTGTATGTATGTATTATTCTTTATTACCTCATATCTCCAAAACCGCTGAATGGATTTACATAATTGAGGTATCGTTAGATTTATATTCGCAGCCCAAGTGTTCTCAGATAGGTAACGTTAAATAAAAACAATTATGGTGGCTGTGGGACGCCATTGGACTTAGTGAAAAAAAAAAAAACGTTTCGAATACCACAATTGCTTATGTAACAGTATATACCTTGAGTATAAGTAAAAAATAAATAAATAAATAAAATAAAATGTGCATGGCAATGCACATAAATAACATAGTTAATTATGAATAATACAAACTATATATTTTGAATAAAATATTAATCGAGACGAGTTCCTGTATTGTCGTCCCGAGTGTCGCGACCGTCGTTCCGTATATATAGGTGGTGGTGATGCTCGGAAGGCAGCGGTCGAGTCGAACTATTAAGTACTACGGTACAAATAAATATGATGCACATAAAGACTCGTACCAAATGTATAATAAATATAATGTGATAATTCGAAGTCTATGATGGCACGATCTTTTAGGATCGAATTTCTTATAAAGGCAATATATGTGTAGGAGCGACACATATTGTGGATCTTTGATCACTATTATAATATTGAATGTTGCTTGACGTCGCGAAGGCTGACGTGATGGGCTTATGCGAACTGTTATAGCGACATTAACTATGTCGTGGCTGATGCCGTCTCGCAGTATGCTCGCGATACGTAAGCTATGCTTGTATGGCGTTTGTCATTGACATATTATATACCACTTCTACGACTTGGTATACGACTAGTAGGTGTGTGGTGCTTTATGTCCCAGCTCCGGTGTATGTAGTAGTGTCCGCCTGTCTCGTACGGGTGTGTGGTGCTATTTTATGTCCTGGAACTCTGGTGTATGTAGTAGTGTCCGCCTACGGTTCGAGACACGACTGTGAGGTGTGTGCCGTGCGTTTATATCGCATATCGGCCGCCTAGCGGTAGTGCGTTCGTTCCAATGACTTATATTGATCTCACGAATCAATCAACATCACGAATCACTATTCTAATACAATCTTAATATAAACAAGCGTAACAAGTACCTTCGGAAAGATCACACACAAACGTCCCGGAGAGTTCAATAAGACTATTGCATCCGCAGTCTGGTAGGAATTCACGGTGTAGGGGCGGGGAGGGGCCCGTACTCTTTCTTCCTTTTATTATAACTAGGTCGCAGTTATAGTGGAGAGGAAGATAGGACGCGCTCTTGGCTTTTCCTCGGACGAGCTTCGAGTTATGACAATGTTATATTGTCGAGTCTACAGTTATCTAAATAACTGACACAAGAACAACTTCTGATGGCAAATTAAAGCGATACCTTCATGGCATGGCATGAATAAAATTCTTAACACTGTTATTTCTGAATCTCTAAAAGATTTTGGGTTCTTCACGATCACAACTATAAAGAGTTCTAACCACTAGACACAACACGAGCCAAGGTATTATTTATTAAATAATATTTTAAAAGGTGTTTGGGATATCAGTTACACTTACTACGAGGATTTCAAAAAGGTATATCATGATTATAATTACCATAATGAATTCTGACGAAAAAGTGAAAAAAAAAAATTGTAAAAACAAAGACCCCGACTGCATAAAACTAAAAAGAAAATAAACAAGTCTAATAGTTTATTAGGATTAACAGTCGGGACCTATAAGTAATTCTTCAATTAAAAAAATCTTTACCAGGATCTCCGCATAATTTAAAGAGGTCCCGACTGTTAGTCCTAATAAACTATTGGACTTGTTTATTTTCTTTTTAGTTTTATGCAGTCGGGGATTTCGTTTTTACAAATATTTTTTTTAACAATTTTAAAGTGTTATTCCACACTTATGAAAGAAAAATACTTAGAAAATATATAAAAATTTAAACGGAGCGGGACCAGGCGCTCTGACCACTAAGCCATACATTCACTCATCATGCTACGTCAAAATTTTTATACGCTTATTATAACTTATTTATGTTGTTAGCATCTCTGTATGGAGATTTTTACAAATTTCCGCTACCCAAAGATAATTATTAAGAATTACAATAATTCTTAGTAATTATCTTATTCAATTTCGTCGTAGTTTTCGACGCGGGTTCGAGTCCCGCTACGTTCAATTTTTTTCTACGTTTTCTAAATAAGTTACATAAAGGCTGTTTTTATTCTGGACTTCTGGAAGTAACTAAATATTCTTTAATAAATATTCTTTAATAAAGCTTCAGATAGTTATCACGCTTTTATGTCTCTTATAGAAGAGTATTTTAAGAGAATTCAAGATAGTATATAAGTTACAGAACTCAACGCCGCACGTGCCACTGCACCGCTATGGCTTATTTTACGGAAAAGACAAGATAAAACAATCTAATAATAATAAAACTTACCTCAAATTAATATGAACCTATAATCATCACAATCTATCTAACACATTCCTAATAATAGTTAAGCAAAATCATCGTTACCTTCAAAATTATCTAAATTGCATACTTAGTGCACACACAGTATGCAATTAAAAACTAATTTTGGCTACAACGATATAACGAAATGAACTCTCTTTCCCCTCATATGATATAGCGTCTTATGAACCCATTTAGCCTCATATTAAATTCTACAACTTAAGCTCTGTGACTCGAAAAGTGTCATTAAAGCTTAATTAATGTCATTATGATTTATTGAGATTCTTTTTCCCTCTTTTTGGTTTTCTAGCTTCATGCAGTACCTCGCATATAGCAGAGTAATAGAGAACCTTAAAAGGATCAGTTTCCCAATTTATAGAATAGGGAACCTTAAAAGGATCAGTTTCCCAATTTTTTCTTTGAGTTGAGTTCACTCACTAACACGCAATGTCTCCAGATTCGTACGGAAAGTGGGGAACAGAGTGTCTCGACACTACTTTCTCTCTGCCTACCCTGTTGTGCGCGGGATACAGCGTACATAATAATCTAAAAGAAAACAAATTAAATTAAAAATCTATTTTTGTTAAAATTATTTTTTTTACAAAAAATGATAATAGAAAACAATTTTCTTTGGTATTTTACTAAAGAAAATTGTATAAAGAATCTTATATATACATAAAGATAAAATACAATTAAGTGCGCTTCATAAATAATAAAAGCTCAAGTATTGTACTTCTAAGACTTCTTTGTTTAATGTACAAGCTGTCTTGTTAAATAAAACAAAATTAACTTTGTTTTCAATTAACCCTTAAGAGTTATAATGAATTACGTAACCCACACTGTATGCCGCACACAGCAGGGTAGGCAGAGGGAACCTAGTGTTTAGATACTCCGTACCCCACTTTCTGCCAAATTCTGGAGGCATTGCGTATTGAGTGGCAGAACTCAACGCCGCGCTTTGCCTCAACACCAGAGTGTATTAAAAAAACAATATTTTTCCTCACAAGTGTGACTGTGTCGTTTTCAAATGTATTTTTTTCTACTACCGTTTACAAAGTGTTTTCATAGAGATGAGAGAGAAGTTCTTCTTCATTGTCAATACTTTGGAGATCATCTGGCTTCATGTCTTCTTCTTCGGTCAGTCAGTTCGTGGGCAGATGCTAGTACAGCTTTGATTTTAAATTTTCGTAGATACTAGTTACTTTCCATTTTAATTTTGTTTGCATTGCTCCATTTTCCATGCGTAATTTAATAAAAATCATAAAAAAGGTAAACACTTACGTTGTTAATCAATACAGTACTATGACTATTATGGGTGTTGATACACCCAGGAGGCAAGCGTGTGGTAAAAATAGGGCATGTGAGCAACAAATTCTCCCGCGTGTTCAAGGGAGGATTCAGGAGGATACACAAAAGTGCAAGACGCTGCTATTAAAGAATGTAGACCAAAAACCAAATGTTCCTGGGTGTTTTTACACCCTTATGGCCTTTAAGGGTAATCTTAATTTTAAATGATAATAATTTTAATTCTACTTAGATTATTAAATAATAATTTGTTTATCGAGTAAAAATATTAAGTACGTAGTTTTAATTACTAGTCCGGATTTTATTCTTAAGTTTAAATTACGTATTGATTTCGTTGGATGTCTTTGTTCTTTGCATTTTTTTTATATTTAATTGAATTAAAAAGTTTTAGAGGCCATTCGCGGCGCAGGGGCTCAAAGTTGTGGGTTTGATCCCCACTTTCAATTTCTTCACTCTGGTGTTGAGGAAAAGCGCGGCGTTTAGTTTCATTAATCAGCACGCAATGCCTTCAGAATTCGGCGAAAAGTGGGGAATGGATTATCTTGACACTAGGTTCCCTCTACCTACTCTGCTGTGTGCTGGATACAGTGTGAAGCTGATAAAAAAACTTAAAATGTAAAAGATGGAGGAGATAGTGGACCAACATATAGACTATTTTTTGTCTTGGAATTTTAGCACAATCGAGATTAACGTGGGAAAGACCACGTTTAATGCTTGACGAATACCTACCACGCCGATAGGTATGAAATAGCTAAACATTTAATATAATCGTACGGTTCAAGCGGGCGAAGCCGCGGCCAAGCCAGTCGTTAATAAACCACGTCCCAGTTAACCCACAAAAACGTATTTGAATATCAATTCCTTTGATCCCTTTACAATTTTATTAGCAAAGATTTAATTTCGTATATTAATCTAATTTACAGTTGGAATAATACCGTAATTTGCTCGGTTTTCACTTCAGTGTTTATTTTTGACTAATTCAATTACGCAGGTTGAACTAATTAAAAAAATGTTTAGATTTCCGTTTTAACTTTATAATATATTATTGATATAAGTATGTTAAAAAGCGACATTGTCACTTAATACACAATGTCTCAAATTTGAAAAACAAATCTTTAATAAGAGTTTTTTTCAAGAATACATTTTTTAACATGAAAACCTATTATCTAATATGAGGAGGACTAGATTGATGATAGCGCTGAATATATTGATTTATCAAGTTAAATATAGAAAGTTATTGTTTTATCCTGCGTTGTAGGCACTAGGGTTTTTTAATACAACTTCCGGTTATTTTAAAGCTTACCCGGAACTTGGCGCTGTATTTCGTTTGGCTGTAAAAAATTAAATTATCACTTATGTCACCAAATTAGTTTTAACATTTCTGCATTAAGCTTAAAATAAATAATTATAGCTTTAAGCTTAAAATAAATAATATTACATATATACACAAAATTGTATCAAAATTATTTGTTAAACACTAAAATTAACGACTAATGTCCTATATATACAGGATAGGCAAAGAGAACCAATTGTTAAGACACTCTTTAGAAATTTTGCTTTTTGTGTGGCGTAGCTCAACGCCGCGCTTTGTCTTGTTACCAGAGTGAGAAAATAAAAATATTTTGCTTTTAGATATAAGTGTCTATAAAGCTACTACAAATTCATAATAAGGTTTTTCTTCTACTAATAATAAATGTAAAAAGGATTTTTTTCTTAACTTGTATAAAAACTACGTTTATTAACTCAAGTAACTACCTATTGTACGGTGAGTTTACTTTACATTTTTGTAATTATTACCAGTAAAGTAAAATATTGTAAAGTGACTTGGGAATTTTTCTCTATATTTTCCATTTCCACTAGAGGTAATGAAATAATAAATATTTTCTTTTCTTTGTCCTGGTGCCAAGGTAAAAGCGCGGCGTTGAGTTCCGCTACTCAACACACAATCCCTGTAGAACTCAGAAAATAGGAAACAGGGTGTCTTACACACTAGGTTCCCTCTGCCTATCCTGCTGTGTGCATGACATATGCGTACGCAGCATACGCTGGATACAGCGTGACGCAAAAAAATGGGTACTTTTAAAAATACTTTCCATCCGAATTCGAGACATTTTGTATTTAACAGTAGAACTTACCGCCGCCCCTTATCTTACAGAATCAAATCTTTCTCTAAATCTGAGAATAATCGAACCAATAACCATCGCGTTTATAACAAGCGCCACGGTTAGCTCTATAACATAAATCAAAAAGTTAATCATATGATTTTTAAAACATTTCTTCATAAAATGTCACTGTCCCTATTAAATTGGCTTCTGCTAGCGCCCGTCAATATACAATTTGCATAATGTCTTCGACGGTCCTTCGGGAACTGAGTCTGAACCTGCTTGGAATAATTTCTATTTCTTTTAACCCTTAAATGTACCTTTTTAATACAAATGACTTAATTTTTAGGGTTCAGAATATAAAAGGGAAAAAATGGAACCCTTGTAGGATCACTTTGTTGTCCGAAAAATTGGAACCCTGAAATAGATGTCAAATTAAATATTTGCAGCATACCGTAGATTTGGAGGGGAAAAAAATCTGGCCTCCGTATGAACGCAATCAAAAAATATAAACATTATACATCGTTATTCTGTATTTTATATAAAATTTGCCGCGTAATCATAAACCGTATACGATTTAATCCCGTGGAGCTACAATTACGAAATTTGTTCGAAAACTGAAAATTTATAAGTATTTCAGAGAAAAAAATAATTACTCATTTATATCTGCAGTTTATTTCATACGAAATCCGTGCTCAACTTGACTTTTTCAACTTTATTCGCGTGATCAAAACCTATAAGGTATCTCCCCTAAGCCTACAATTAGGAAATTCGGCAAGAAACGAGGAACTTGCACTACAAATAAAGGAGAAAATCCGAAAAATGGAAAAATATATTTTATTACAGATAACAACTAATATAAATTTTTAATTATAGTTAATTCCATAAAAAAAGGGATGCATAAGCTTCCAAACGTGTATCAATTTTTATAAATTTTACTTCCCGTTGACCTACAATCCTGAAATTGCTAAGGAGCACTCGCTGGGCACGTCCGACGTGCACTTCACTGAGAAATCTTTAAGTTTGGTTTTTGGGTTTTTTTCGATACAGCTGTCGATATAATATGGTAGCGTGTGACAGTAAACGCGATCGTCGTGGGATCGATACCTACTCGGGGGATGTTATTATTATTATTATTATAGCCCCGCTCTGGTCGACAATATGCGGTGTTCAGTTTCACTAAGTAACAGGGAACGTCACGTAAATTGGAACTGAAAATTTATCAGTTATTTTGTTTGAAATTAGCAATTTAATGAAAATTCACTCCTTTTCTCCACTCTCTCTCTCTCTCTCTCTCTCTTAGTCTTTTAATTATATTAATTGTTTAATTACGGAACACCACTTTTCATACATTTTCATACGATTTTCCTCTAAAAGTTTTAAACCTTTGACCTTCACATCGAGTCAGTTCAGTCATAATTGCGTCACAACGAAATTGATTTTACTATAAAATCTTAGTATACACGCGAAATTAATTTAAAAGGTCATAATAATTTTATTATACCAACCCAATGTACTGAGAGCTCGTGAAAGAGCTGTTAAAATTTTGTAAGCCGTTTTTGTGAATGCATAATATTTTACAACGAAAGAACTCAGTTACAATGTTTAAAGCCGTAGCTTTGCCAAAACATTTTTGTTCTTTCTGACTTTATCTTTATAATAAATATTTATCTTTATAGTAATTTATATGGGTGCTTTAGGTTCTACATGCCAACTATAAATATGTATGAATGTAAAATAAATGAAAATTTCTAAAGTTGCGGCGTTGAGTTTCGCCAGTCAACAAGTAATGTCTCGAAAATTCGGCGATGCGATGGGAACAAAGTATATTACATATAACAGGGTAAGCAAAGCAAACTAATGTTAAAAAACTCCGTTCCTAATTTTGGATATATTGCATGTTGAGTGGCGGAACTCAACGCTGCGCTTTGTTTTGTTACCGGAGGGTGGCAATGAAAATAATTAATTCCTCAGAGTGGTAGTCGAACTTATTACTGTCACGTTTACATTCACACGTGGCGCTACGTCACGATGGCCTTAAATAAATACTATTTTTACACACATAAATTTATATATATTTTGATATAATATGAAAACATTATCTATTATCATTGTATCAACACAAGGAGCTTTTGAAAGTCTACAATGGTCAAGAGCTTTCAAGACTTTGTCATATATGAATTTTAAGCATAACATACTGTTTCAATATTTTTTGAATTCACATTTTCAATATTTTGTTTTTATTTTCGCTTAGTGATTTATCACTATGGTCTTCACATCTGTTCAATTTAGATAGGTTTTTAATATTTTTTACCTAAGTATTAAATATATCTGTTTCTTTTAGAATATTATATAAAATAATCAATTTAAATCATCTATGAAACCACCAAGTGTAAGCATGGTAGTTATGAGTTCGATTCCCACTCGAAGTAATTAAATATTGATATGTCTTTGCTCTGGCAAGATAAAAACAAGATTAAAGAGTAAATTCAAGAGTAAGGTTATGGAGTGTTAAGAATGGGATGAAGCGGGAAAGTAGAAGAAAAAAAAATCTAACACATTAAGTATCTCTAGCGAGGGTTCTCAATTTAATAACAATATAAAGTTTTAATACCATAATAACTGTAATATTATCAAATTTATTATTAAGCCGGCTAGAGGTCAAGTCAAATACAGTTATTGACATAATTACAAAAAAAGTCATCCTCACGCTGTATCCCGCACACAGTAGGCAGAGGGAACCTAGTGTTAGAACACTCCGTTCCCTACTTTACGCCGAATTCTGGAGGAATTGTGTGTTGAGTGGCGGAACTCAACGTCGCGCTTTGCGTCGACACCAGAGCGAAGAAATGGAAACATAAATTTAAATAAATATTTCATTTACTCGAGTGGGGATCAAACCCACAACCACTCGCTTTTACAGTCACACTTTGTGCCTCTGCGCCACGACTGACCTCCATTAATACAATATAAACATGCATTTTACGGGACTAGAATTACATGCATTTAAGATTAGTCATATAAGTAATTAAAACATGCATTAGTCATATTTTTTTAATTTATTTTTATGTAACATGTTTTAGAAATTGTCGTTAAACCCGATGGTTGTGGGTTCGGTTTCCACTCGAGCAATGCGGGAGAAAAAGTATGCAACTGCTTATGCTACTTTCTTTAGTTTCACTTTAGTTTTTCCCGACGGCTAAGGAAGGGTTATGTTTTTCGCGCGTATCTTGTATGTATGTAATATTCTTTATTACTTCGTATCTCCAGAACCGCTGAATGGATTTACATATTTGATGTATCGTTAGATTTGTATTAGCAGCCCAAGTGTTCTTATGTAGGTGACATTAAAAAAAAATAATCATGGCGGCTATGGTACGCCATTGGACTTAGTGAAAAAACATTTTTTCGTTTCGAATACTACAATATGGGTATCAAATTCAAGAGCTCAATACGAGGATTTCAAAAAGATATATCATGATTATCATTACTATAGTAAATTTTAACAAAAAAATGAAAAATAAAAATTTTTTTGTAAAAACAAAAACCCCGACTGCATAAAACTAAAATGAAAATAAACAAGCCCAATAGTTTATTAGGATTAACAGTCGGGACCTATAAGTAATTCTTCATTCAATAAAATTTTTAGCAGGAACCCCGCATAATTTAAAGAGGTTCCGACTGTTAATCCGAATAAACTATTGGGCTTGTTTATTTTCATTTTAGTTTTATGCAGTCGGGGTTTTTGTTTTTACAAAATTTTTTTTATTTTTTTTACTTGTTTTTTTTAGTTTCATGTGGCATCTCTCTTGCATAAGAGGGTAGGTATAAAAAACACAGTGTTAAGTTATTTTTTTTATCAATTTCTTACGATTATAAGACATCCTACTAATATTATAAATGTAAAAAATTGTGAAGATGGATGTTGGTTTTACTTTCACGCAAAAACCACTGGACGGATTTAGATAAAACTTTACAATAATATACACATCACATCACATATAATTTGGCTATAATATAATAATAAGCTTAAGAAGGCGAATCTATATTTGGGTCGATATTAGGTGGTGAAATCTAACGCCACGCTGCCTCTAATAGGTCGTGGAATCAACCCCCTCGAGTGCTACTCGAACTCACAACTATAGTACATAAAAATCTAGTGCACTTCGATGGCTTAGTATGATTTTAAAAACATATTTTGTAGCTTTGAATTATTTTTTGTGGCTTCGTGTGGCGATTCCCTTTGGGAAAAAATATTTTCATTTCCTTGATTGTGAGAAGACAACGCGTGGTATCAAGTACCGTCACTCAATAAGCATTGCCTCGAAAATTAGGAAAGTAGGCAACGAAGTGCCTTAAATACTATGTTTCCTTTGCAGGATACAGTGGATGGAAAAAAAAACATAATTACTAAATTAAGTCCTTTTAAGTTTTACTTAACGACACATTTACTTTTTCTGTAGAACACTTTTCCTTTTTTTGCTTTCCGTGGAATACAGCCGCATATAGTAGAGTAAGCACAGGAATCTTGGGAACCTAGTGTTAACACCCTTGTGCTCCTGCGAGACGACGACGCAACAGCCTCAATTTTGCATTAATAGAATAGCTACATTGCTTTTATATCACCTTGCCTATTGTGACGAAGGTTTCCGATTTATGAGTAAAGTTAATATGTAAGACCTTCCAAGAAACTTTATGGCAAAAAAATGGAAAATTTTAGCCTAAGCCTTGACATACTGCTATATTTACTTTTCTTTTATTGATAATTTTAAACATATTTTTGGGAGGAAAGTGGAGAATGTAGTATTTATACACCTTTTCCATTCTGTCTACTCCGCTATGCGGGATAAGGCGTGAAGTTATTTATTTTTAGCTTCACTCTGTATCCTGCACACAGCAGAATAGGCAGAGAATACCTGGAAATCTAGTGTTAAGACACTCCGTTCCGTCAATTAAGATAGTTTCGTTCCAATCTTTCCGCTTAATTCTTGAAGCATTTCGTGTTGAGTAGTAGAACTCAACGCATAAATATTATATATTTCATTTCCCCAAATGGGAATCGAACCCGCAACCCCTTTACAATCGTACGCTTGTGCTCCTGCGCCACGATGGTCTCAATTATATATTTTTATATAATATTTCAATGCATCCCAAATTGACTATGAAAATTTTAATGTTAGAAATTTGTGAACGCATAAATATTTATGACTGTAACGTCACGTTATGGCAATTTAGATAAGTGGTTATCTATCGACGTTCTATATCAGAATATAAATATATTAGTATATTTTTGTTACATTATAATCTATATTTTTTAATAGAGATAAGAGTTATAATGAAACGTTTTTAAAACATATTTCAAAATTTTATACAAATACATTTTTCGAGGCATTGCGTGTTGAGTGGCGGAACTCGATGACGGACTTTTTGCCTTGGTGCCAGAGCGAAGAAATGAAAATATTAAGAAATAATAATCTATTTCCTCGAGTGGGGATCGAACCCACAACCAACGCGTTACAGTGACAACTTTGAGCCCCTGCGCCCTGACTGACGACTTCAAAAATATTTAGAGGTGATTTGTAGAACCCAACGCCGTATTATACATATTTGTCTAGAGCGGTGGGATATCTATATTTTGTAATATAATATTTAAATATGTTATAATTTAAGTGGTTAAATTATTTATTATGCATGAGAGAACAACTGGGAAAGGGAGAATCTCAAGTTAATATTGAATGTAAAGTGTCCACGATATTGGAAGAAGGTCAACTGAAGAGCTATACAAAGAATTTAATTATCGTACAGAAGCCAAGAGGTATGCCATGATCGTAGATGCTCCATTATAATTATGTATTTACTTTTTTGTTTTTTTTTGTAACTCGCGCGTAGCAGGGTAGGCTAGAGGGAATCTGGGAACTTAGTGTTAAGACACTCCGTCTCCGTTAAGACGCTTCCGTTTCCCACTTTCCGCCGAATGTTGGAGGGTGTTGAGTAGCGGGTGTTGCGTTTCGCCTCGTTACCAGAGCGAGGAATTGAAAATAGAAAACATTTCCTCGAGCGGGAATCGAACCCACAAACTGTGGGTCTAATCTATTTATCTTTTATACTGAAACTTAGATGTCCTGAAAATTAAATGGAAAGTGGAGAACAGTGTCTTGACATTTGGTTACATGGCGACATTTTTTTTATTTAACACATGGCGACTTAAAAAAAATATAACGATATTTACATTTTGCTAACTTTTCTTACTGAAAATATATTGTTCATATAAATATAATATTATTTTTAATAAGTATTTTAAAGCAAAAAATAGCCCAAAACATATACAAGCACCCGTTTCTACAAAATATTAAATGCATTTTATAAAATATATTATATCATTCTACATGGAAAAAAATAACATTAATATTTTCGCTACAGTCCTACTATCGTAAAAAAATCAGAAAAAATATTTTCCTACCTTATTTTTTAATAAAAGGAGATTGTTGTGTTGATGATTACTGAAAATTGAACACTGAAACTCCTACGGAAACGGGACTAGGTTTACTTTAAGATATATAGTCCACTATTAATATTAAAATATATTATTATTTTCTAATATTCTAATTATATAAGCCGTTGAGTTCCGAAACACAACATGCAATGCCTCCAGAACTCGACGGAACATAGGGAAACAGAGTGTCTTAACACTAGGTTCCCTCTGCCTACCCTACCATGTGCGGGATACAGCGTGAAGCTGATTTTTTTTATATACAAGCCGTAAAATTGTTTAAATTAAGTTCAGTACCATACCAGTGACCTAAATGTTGTTAAAGAAACCTATTAAGATTAGCCTTCTATTCCTTAAGGTAGTTTCACACGATGTTGTATACGACGTATGTACGTTATTACGACAACGATGACGCATATTTATTTTTAATTTTTTAAAACAAATAAGAGGCCTTCTTGGCATAGTGGCACACCATACAACTGAAAATAAAATTTAAATATTATATAGTGACGGTTATGGGCTCGATTTCCACAGGTAGCGAATATTTTCTCATCTTTTCGCTCTGCACTGGTAAAAAGACAATGCACAGCGTTGAGTTCTGCTACTATTGGCTACTGCTCCGTAAACGCTAACTAATTCTGTGAATAATTAGCTAAAATACAGTAATCTTAACGATGTTTTAGAAAATCTATCACAACACAAAAAAATGTATATATCATTAATATCCTTTCCTGTCTTATCTAAAAAAAGTAACACTTTAAAAAAACACACGTCACATTACGACAATCTGAACATACTTTAACGCCGTAATTTTACTGTAGAGCTCCACACAGTGTTTATATTTTCATTTTTGTTTCTGTCATTATTGCGTTTACAAAAGGCGAGGGCGGTCTAAAGACTCTACAGTTAGCAAGTGCCCACAAACCTTTTATGCTCACCTTTTCACTAAATTGTGAAGAAAAATTCATACATTTCTTACTATTTTTCGTTATTAAGTTTCTTTTTTTTGAGAAAACGTTGGCCGACATGTGGCTTAGTTATGTTGAAAGAATGCTTAAAATATGTATGTATGTATATGGTTGTATGTAAGCGTAATGTGTATAAGTGATGGTTGTGGGTTCAATCTCCACTCGGGGAAATGTTTACAATATGTCATTGAATTATTGAATTATTGGATTCAATTAAAGGATGCATTATTCGTACGCGCCTACCTACCGCCTAGATAGATGTAAAATAAGTAAAACTGAAATATAAAATATTTTCATTTACTCTCATTTAGCAAGCCAAGCGCGGTATTGAGTTCCACCACTCAACACTCAATGTCTAAAGAATTCAGTGAACAGTAGAGGAAAAAAAAGTCCTAATGAGAATGGAATGTCTTAACACTAGACTTCCAGTTCTCTCTGCCTACCCTGTTACGCGCGGGATACAACATGAAGTTTGATAAGAACGTATGGCTTGGTGGTCGAAGCTCCTAGATGTTTTCCAAGAGGCGCAGGTTCAAATCCACTTCCACTTTATTAAAATATTTTTCTATCTTTTTAGTATGGGATAGCACATGAAAAACTTTAAAAGCAGAGTGTTTTCATGATAAGTTCACTCTATCAATTCTCAGTTTCAGTATCAGTAACAGCCCTACAAAAAAGTGGGTAATATATAAAGATAAAAAAAACTGAAATAAACTTTTGTACTAAACGTCTATTTAAGATGATTGCTCTGTTAATTAGAGTTTTTGTAAGATTTAATCAAACTTCTTTAAGAAATTTAATAGCTTTTCCTCAATTAATTATTATTGAGAGTGAATTATTTTAGCTTTATTAATTAGATGAAGTTTATAATAAATTCATGTTTATTTTTTTATTTTTATAATGTTTAATGAGGTTATTGTTGTATTTTTTTTAGCTTTATTTTTTTTTGTTGATATTTATATTAGACTAGTTGTATTTCGCAAGTCTGGATGCGTAAATACAATATAATTATGATATTATAACATAATTTCTCAGTTGAAATTCTAAAATCTCTCAAACTTATAAAATCAAAAACATAAAACTAACGGCCAAGTTGGCTGTTGACATTTGTCTATGATTTGGTCAGTATAAATAGAGGTGTTTAAGTAAAACCGCATCAAAATCCGTTGGGTGGTTTAGAAGAAGAAAACGTAGAAAGGCCAGACAGAGAAAAAATGCGTTCTTATTTTATAATATATAGAGATAACCTTAAATAAACAACTTAACAAATGAAAAATTTAATTGACTCATTTATCCATTAATCTTACTTAGCTCTAATCACATAACGGAGTTTGAATGTTGTTTGAACTCATATAATTATTGTTATCCTCATATTCAAATTATTTATATTTCCCCACTCTGGTAGACAAAGGGCGGCGTTGATTTCTGCCCTCAATAAACAACAATGTCTAAGAAAAGAATTTATCAAAGCATCGTGGTACAGTGGCACGGAGTTTCACAGTGAGCATCACGGTTGTGAGTTCGATATTCACACGAGGGATACGTCCTTTGCATTTTCCCGTGCTCAATAATTGGGCTGAAAGTGAAGAATGGACTCAGCTTGCTATATGCGGGATACAGAGTGCAGCTGAGAAAAAATATGAAATTCATATCATAAAAAGCGTCGCTATGTCTGTATGTTCTATTTACAATTTCAATGTTCACTATTTAATTACTATACCCTACAGCTAGAACAAACAAATGTATAGTCAATCTGAATGTACAAGATTCTACGTTGGATGAATTTTTCATTCAGTTTCACACACTTCCGGTGGCTGTTGCTTGTTTTGTAGGATTTGTTACAATTTCTATATAAATGGATAAATATTCTTATAAAAATTAGATATTTTGTCGTATTCTCCGCCAAAGTAGTGAGATCATTGTAATATAGTGGTTTAGTATGTGTTTGTAGGTTCAATTCCCACTTGAGGTAATAAATTATTTTTATTTTGCTTGCTCTGGCAATAAAACAAAGCAAGGCGTTAAGTTTAGTCACTCAAAACGCAATGTCCGGAAAATTAGGTGGAGAGCGAAGAACAGTGTCTTGACACTTGGCTACTTAAGCTTTAAAAAAAAAAATTAACGATATTTGCATTTTGCTAACTTTTCTTACTGAAAATATATTGTTTATATAAATATTATATTATTTTATTTAGTATTTTAAAGCAAAAAAATAGCCTAAAAACAAGCACCAGTTTCTACAAAATATTTATTACATTGTACACATCTACCGGTAACAGAAAACAAACAATTACACCCAAGCATTATTCACTGGCTATTTAGTAGAAACTATAAATTCCAGTTTGGTTAGTAAAAGGCAGTCTAATAAAGAACGAATCGGGTTTCACCATACATTATTAAGACGTGAACCGCTTGAAATCGAAACGTTAGAAGGGTCTTTGTAAACTATACGGTTTTCGTAAGATTAACGTGGAAAGCTGATTTTTTTGAGAAAAGTGAGGCTGATTTATAGTCTTGTTATAAAATAATGGTTTAATTTTTTTTTGAACGTCGTAAGTGGAGACGTTATAACGTTGGAAAAAGCGAAAGCTTTTTAGTTTCACTAAAAAAAAGTCAGCTTCACGCTGTATCCCGTAGGCAGCAGTGTAGGTAGAGGGATTTTAATGTTAAAACACTCCGTTTCCAATTTTGTCGCCTAATGCTGGAGGCATACATGTTGAGTGGCGGAACTCAACACCGCGCTTTGCCTTACTTAACACCAGAGCGAAGAAATGAAAATATTAATATTAATATTTCATTTCCTCGAGTGGGAATCGAACCCACAAACTGTTTACAATCACACTTTTTGCCCCTGATTGCGCCACGATTGGCCACGTAAAGCTGATATACAATTTCATGTAGATATATATTTTCTTCATTTCCACAATAATGTATACACACAAACGAAACTGTAAATATTAAACTTAATATCAGGTTTAAAATATACAGAGTCAATGTTTACTTTATATCAGCCATATAAATTTTCATATGACAGTCTGATATTGTATTCATTATTTAGTTTTATGATATTGTATACACATACAATATTGACAGTGTTATTTATGCGAAATTATATTATTAATATAATATAGAGGTGTATGGCCGGTACTAAGATAGACAAAATAAATAAGATAAAAATAAATAAGAAGTATACTTCTTCTTGTATATAGAATTTGCTTTGAGCTATATTTGAGCTCAAACTCGGGTGGAGTGGCGGTTACTAGTAATATCTGAATTGTTCTACTATTTAGGTCCCGGCTCCATCATCAGACTAGATCGATGGTACCATATTATTGTACCATCTACGCTGTCACCTACGCTTACTTTAACTGCTAAATTTCATGATAATAAGACTTTTTTAAATTAAACTAATGCCTGCAACTCGCATTCTGATAATCACTCTCATATCACAGGAGTGAAACAAAGTGGAAACACTCTGAAAGATAGGTATGAAAATAATGATCTAAGCCTGCGATGCGAATAAGACAAGGGTTCTGATTTTTGAAAAAGATGAAGAATGGGCGGAATGCAAGATCAGTGTAAAACGCAAGACATTAGAACAAGTGAATGAAGTAGTATATTTAAGAAATATGTTCAGTAGCGATGACTGATACGAGATCGATGTAGAAAGGCGTATTGCTGCCGGTAACATGGTTAACGGAGCATTAACTGCATTGATGAGACGGCCAAACGTCAGCACAGCTGCACGTTTGGCCGTACACAATGCAGTTTTGGTACCGACGCTGTTATACGGCAGCGAAACATGGGTATTACAGAAGAAGAATGAACGAAAGATGAATGCCGTGGAGATGCGATCTCTTCGTAGGATATGCGGAGTCAGCTTAGCTGATCGAATCCGCAATGAAAAGTTGTACAAAATGGTAGGTACTAGCGAGGATGTCACGGTGAGAATGAAAAATAACGTGTTCAGCTGGTTTGGACACGTCGAACAAATGAGTGATGAAAGAATAGCAAAAAAGATTTATAATGGAAATTGAGTCCTAAGAGAGATAAAGGGAGACCTCGGTTGACCTTCGAACACTGTATCAAAGATGCTGGTGGAAGGTAACGTAAAGAACATGAGGACTCTTCGGAGGGCATGTATGAAGAGGTTGATGATAGTGGACGAGCCGAAAGAGGTATGTAAAACCCGTAGCGTTTAGCGCCCCGTTCTCTCTAAGTGGAAGTCTTTGTAGAGTTCTCTCTAGGGATAAAGCGTGAAGTTAAGTTAAGTTAAATTAAATTCTTTAACTAGTTTAATCGCGTATTAAGTACACAGTCCACCCAAGACCACCGACTACTACCGTTTCTAACATAAATAATACTGAATATATACGAATAATCCAAAAGTTTTAATATAATTCTCGATATTATAAAAGCGTGTTATAAATGCAGTGACAGTTTGTAGTACTCAATGCGTCTGAAATCTGTCCAAGAAAATTGACAATAAATATGTTAACTAGGTTACGTTTTTCTATCTTACAAAAATTTTTACTATGCGACAAATGGTTCCAATCTATTAATTATTCTTGTAGAACATAAACTGACTTAAGACTTATTTGTTGGTTACTGTATAAGTAATTAAACTAAGCAATATAAACATTTGTATAGCCACCCATTAGTTAAGCAAATAGCTAAGTGGTTAACAGATAGACTTCATCTCATTTGTAGTCCTCTAACGTTCAATGTATTTAGCGTGCTCTCCTTAATAGTCTTTTATGTATTTTTTCAAGGATTATGTAAGTATGTGTAATGTATTTTTTCAAAGAGTTTCTAAGTAGTTTGAGGACGTAGTAGCGCAGAAGCACGAGGGTTGAGAATGAGTTATTATTTATTAATATTTTCATTTCTTCGCTCCGGCACCAAATTATAAATCCGGCATTGAGTTCCGCCACTCAACACGTAATGTCTCGAAAAATTTTCCGGAAAGTGAGGAACGGAGTGTCTTAACACTAGTTTCACTCTGCTTGCCATCATTATGTTTCTAATGAAATTTACTTAGAATTTCCAATGTTATTAAAAAAATAAAAAAAAACAGTGTTATTGATATTTAAGTTTATAGGTTCACGCTTTATCCCGTAAAGCCTACTAAGCAGATGAAGTTTAGTTGCGAGATATCTTGTTTCTCAATTCCCGAATTCAAAGATTGC
This sequence comes from Heliconius erato x Heliconius himera, assembly GCA_013421005.1. Classification (NCBI taxonomy): domain Eukaryota; kingdom Metazoa; phylum Arthropoda; class Insecta; order Lepidoptera; family Nymphalidae; genus Heliconius; species Heliconius erato x Heliconius himera. The sequence continues at coordinate 8,871 of JAATLQ010002767.1, read as the reverse complement.
GTGTCGAGTAGTGGAACTTAACTTCTTGTTCTTCTTTATCTTGGCAAAGAGGGGTTTGCAAAGAGGGGATTTGCAAAGAGAGAGATTTGCTTCGCATCGCATCTACAGACAAATATTCTCCTTAAACTAAAGTTATTTAGTTTACATTTTTAAATATTTTTTTTAGCTTTGCCTCGTTATCAGAACAAAGCCCACAACCGTCGCGCTTACAGTCACACGCTTGTGCCTCATTTTTTAACTGATAGAAAATATTTTAAATAAAACCAAGAAAGTCGAAATAACTATTGTTTCTTATCATATTCATGCTCCATTTCGTATAAAAGGTATGTGCGTACTATAGAGTCATAGAGACTCTTTTGCCTAGTGACATCTTTCTCCATATTTCTCCTATTTCGGGACATTGCTGCACTTATCATTTTACAGAGTGAAAATCGAACCCGTTAGGGGTTCGATTTTCATTACCGTTACGGTCGGACGCTATCTACCTATCTCTTATATTATTTAACATGTCATCAAACAACGGTAAATTAAAGCCTAAAATTTACACGGCGAAATATATTCACCACATAACATTTAAAGGTACATACATACATTCATTCTTCATGAGCCTTCAAAGGTCCCTTGTAATTAGAAGGTGTAATTTCGGTGTTTATTTAACAAAATGGATGAAATTAAATATTTTTTAGCTTCACTCTGTTTCCCGGTTTTAGCAAGGTGGGCAGAGGAATATATTGTATTAAGACAATCCGTTCCCTACACACTTTTTAATTTTCGAGACATTGCATGTAGACATTGCATTGACATAGGCAGGATTTAACACCGCGTTTTGTGCTGTTACCAAATCGATGAAACGAAACTAATTCATTCTCCCGAGTAGGATTAGAAATAGCTTATTATATTATGATAAAAGAAAATATATACTAATATTTTGCAAAACAGTTTCATCAATATAACCAATATCCGTCTGTCAGTATCGTCAGTCCCTAAAGAGACTTACGGTAATAAAAATTCTACTAAGAAGATAATACTTTTGTTAACCTTTGAGTTACTAAGATATTCTATTTATAAAATGATTTGGTGGAGAGAATATCGAATGCAAAAAGGTTTTAGCTGGTGCTATAAATATATTTTATGAAATATCTAGGCTTTATTAAGTTAAACAATCGTGGAAATGAATTATTTTCAATTTCTTCTAATGATAACAAGATAAAGGTCAGCGTTAAGTTCTGCCTCTCAAAACTCAATATCTCAAAAATTTGTCAATGCGTCGGGAATGGAGACTAAGCGCTAGATTTCGGATATGTGGTAATACCCTGTAAAAATAAAAAATATATACTATGGAAACTGTATGGACTGGACTATAAAACATGTAACCCCGTTTTTGAGGCAGCTGTGGCACAGAGGCTCAAGCTTGTAACTATAAAAGCGACGGTTGTGGGTTCGATTCTCACTTGGTTCAATAAAGTAATTTAATATCTTCATTTCCTCACTCTGGTCATAAAGTAAAGCGCGACGTTCTGCTACTCAATACGCAATGCCTTAAGAATTCTGTGGGAAGTGGAAAATGGAGTGGATAACACTAGGTTCCCCCTGCCAACTCTACTTTATGTGGAATACAACGTGAAGCTCTCACTTACTTTACACTCAATCACAATCTTTAACCGCGGCATCGCCCACATTGTCAAATATTGAAGGCAGTTTTATATATTAGTCCACTCTTATTTATCATAGTACGATGATAAAACTTAAAGCCTTCTTAGATACATGAAATTTCCGACATAAAAATAGTTATGTTTAACGTTTTTAAAGGATTATTTCACACTCAGAAAAAAATAGTGTATTAAAAATGATTTCCAAGAGGCCCGGGTTTAAATCTCGCTACGTCTAAATTTTTATACGTTTCTAAACGAATATAAAAATATTTTTTCAATTCTATTCAGTAGTTCCTGAGCAAATAAACATTTAAGATTTATATATAATATTAAGTACAGATATATTCAGATATACATAAATATGCTTATTATTTATATTTTTTTATATACATTGAATGTATATTGAGGCCAGTCGTGGCGCAGCGGCACAAAGTGTGACTGTAAAACCGACTGGTTGTGGGTTCGATCCCCACTCGAGGAGATGAAATATTTACTTAAATTTATATTTTAATTTCTTCGCTCTGGTGTCGAGGCAAAGCGCGACGTTGAGTTCTGCCACTTAACACGCAATGCCTCCAGAATTCGGCAGAATGTGGGGAACGGAGTGTCTTACACTAAGTTCCCTCTACCTACCCTGCTGTGTGCGGGATACAGCGTGAAGTTGATTTAATTTATTTATTGAATGTAAATTTTGTATGTTTCAAACATATTCTAATATAACAGCTTATTTAATTTTCAATATATTTAATTGTCACTTAAATAAAAGGCAAAGGTGGCTTAGTAAGTAGTTGTTACCGCAAAACGAAACTATTACAGTTAAGTCATTATTTATTAATTTTAAAAAGTTATAAATGTCACCTGTGGATGTAGCCTTTAATAAGGAATGATAATGATAATTAAACATGTATAATGTTAGTATAATATTTAATTGAGAGACCGTCGTGGTGGCGTGCACGTTGAGGGTGCGGTTGTGGGTTAGATTCTCGTTTGGGTGAATGTAAGTATTAATATCTTCGCTTTGGTAACAAGACATTGCGCTGCTTTGAGTTGCGCTATTCAATACGAATTGTCTCGAAAATTGGAAATGGAATGTCTAGACACTAGGTTCCCTCAGCGGGACAAGCTAAAAAGTATTGAAAAATATATATTAACAAAAAAAAATCAGCTCACGCTGTATCCCGCACACAGCAGGGTAGGCAGACAGAGAGAGCCTAGTGGTAAGACACACCGTTCCCCACTTTCAATGTAACTAAATATAAATTAAAAAAAAAAATTAAATTAGCTTCACGCTGTATCCCGCACACAGCAGGGTAGGCAGAGGGAACCTAGTGTTAAGACACTTCGTTCCCCACTTTCTGCCGAATTCTGGAGGCATTGCGTGTTGAGTGGCAGAACTCAACGCCGCGCTTAACCTCGACACCAGAGCGAAGAAATGGAAATATAAATTTAAGTAAATATTTCATCTCCTCGAGTGGGGATCGAACCCACAACCAGTCGGTTT
>JAATLQ010002764.1:19148-32345 GCA_013421005.1 Heliconius erato x Heliconius himera | reverse complement strand
AGTTTTCCGTCAACCTTGATGCTCTGTTTACGGCTGTGAAGATAAGAAGAAAACCATTCAGTAGCTTTAGAGGAGATGTTAATGGATTTTAATATTGCTAATAGTAAATCGTAGTCAACTGTGTTGAAGGCATTAGAAAAATCTAACAAGACGAGTAGAGTCACTCGCTGGTTGTCAATACCGTATCTAATATCGTCACAGACTTTATTAAGTGCTGTGACTGTGCTGTGCCCAGGACGGAAACCAGACTGGAAAGGAGTTAGGGTATTGTTATTGTGCAAAAATAGATATACCTGTTCATGCACAATGCGTTCAAAAACCTTCGAAAGAAAAGGGAGTGTGTCAATGTGAAGCTAATTTACATCAAATTTTTATATATAAATTTTTTCCAGTTCACAGAGGACCTACTTCAGGGAACCTGTAAGGGAAGTGTCATAGCACTACATTCACGTGTTGATTGCCGGAAATAACGTCGCGCTTCACTTTTATCATAATCATTATTTAAGGTGCTACAGCCGCTTGACCTGATTTAGAATATATTCCCAATTTCATCTATTTCTGAAGTTTTCTTTTCTATTTATAGAAATAATATAATAATTTATAATAACAATTCATCTTTCTACCATAACGAGAAAATGAAAATGATTTATTTCCTCGATTGACAACCGAAATCACAACTGTCGCATTTATAGTCAGTAGTTGTCCTATGGCGCCAGGACAGTCTCAAATTTTAATAGTTAAACTATATATAATAAATATATATAAACTACGCAACGTTTTTCAATATGTTACACTAGAGGTATAGAGCGATTTAAGAGATACACCGTGAAGAAGTTATTTTTTTTTTTTTTAGCTTCACGCTGTATCCCGCACACAGCAGGGTAGACAGAGGGAACCGAGTGTTAAGTCACTCCGTTCCCCACTTTCTGCCGAATTCTGGAGGCATTGCGAGTTGAGTGGCAGAACTCAACGCCGCGCTTAACCTCGACACCAGAGCGAAGAAATGGAAATATAAATTTAAGTAAATATTTCATCTCCTCGAGTGGGAATCGAACCCACAACCAGTCGGTTTTGCAGTCACACCTCGTGCCGCTGCGCCACGACCGGCCTCAAATCTAGTTATAGCAAAATAATGGACAACACTAGCGAGCTAGCTAGCTAGCTCTCAGCTAACCTCTATGGTTGTGTGAAACTTAAAAAAAATGAAGAAAATACCACAAATATTCTACTAAAGCTCTCGATAAAATGACACAATAAAGTTAAAAAAAACTAACGAAGACTTTAAAAAATCGCCATCCATTTATTCAATAGGACATGTAAGTATGAAATATGTACCTCATACATCCCCTATATAATTCGTTAACGCCAAATTGCACAAAGATGTTTAACGACGCTCAAAAAACGTTCCTCTAACGAGTGGGAAACGCAGCAGATTGTAATGTATTTGCTAAAGCGATGTGATGTGAAAAATGTTTTTAGGGTTCCGTAACTTTTAAGGAACCCTTATAAGATCACTTTGTTGTCCGTCCGTCTGTCTGTCTGTCTGTCAAGAGCCTTTATCTCAGGAACGCTTGGAGATATCGAGTTGAAATTTAAGACATATATTTATAACTACGGATCTATGATTTTCTAAAAAAATAAATAAACATTTATTTGAAAATAAAGATGTAGCCGTTTATATAGCAAAAAACGCGTATTTCGACACTATAAAGGGAGTTAAAAATAATAAGGTACTTCCAGTTAACTTAGAATTATGAAATTTGACAACTACCATCTAGTTCAAGAAAAAAAAAAGAACTATACATATGTGGTTAAATCCTTAAAAATAATAGCCTTAAAAAGGAGGCAAAATTTGGTGTTAAAGCCGCTAGTTCTCGTGAGGTATCAGATGATAGGGCTTTGACTAAGCTAAGCCTAAAGTTCAGAAAAAGCTTAAATTTTTTACGGAACCCTCAGTCAGCGAGCCCAACTCGGGCTTGTTTGGTTTTTTTTCGTAGCTTTACGCTATATCCGCTATATACGTTTTCAATGATCCATTTTTTGGTAGCAGTTTTAAGTGAAATATCTCTATTACTTTCACATTAGAAAATAGAATTTTGTTGTTTTGGTTCTAGGTTACGGTTATTATTTTTCGTTATAGGGTAGAACCAATTGTTAACACGTCATATTTTCCAATTTCCGCCTGAACTTCAAGATATTACTTCCGCCGATACTGCTGAACGGAATCCAGCGCGAAGCTATAAAATCACTTATCTAACAAAATATATTATGTCCTATATTAATTCTTCTCTCGAATGGAGATCGGACACACAACGTGTTTACTGTCCGACACTATCTGTTTCTTTTTTTCTACTTTTTCTTAAATAGTATAAAAGCTATGAACGGTATATACGCATAAATATAAATATCAATTACGTTTCATAATGAATATCTATCACAAAACAATGAAACGTACAAAATATAATGTTTTACTCTTTTTTATTTTAGTTTTACGATGTATTCCGCATACTGGATAGGCAGAGGCAATCCAATATTAAAATATTTAGACTATTGCTCTCTCGCTCCCTTCTGTCCAATTAGAAAGACATTGCGTGTTAAGTTGCAAAACTTAACGATGCACTTTCTACTCTTACCAAAGCAGGAAATAAAAATAAGCTTATAACCCGAATGACACTCGAACTCGCAACCGTAGCATTTACCGCTGTACCGCTGTGCCACGACGCTATCGCGGTATTTTTTTCATACAAAAATTATATAACAGTAATATGATTAACAGCAAAGTGGTTTAGTTAAAATTGAAACGTATTTTTACTATACGCTAGGATACTTCGTACTACCGATACAATGTTGTTTTTAATTAAAATAGTTTTTACTATTGTGGAGTTGATGTGTTGATTTTTTTTTAATTTCTTTCATTTCCATATGGAATTAAGGTTACAGTAATCATTTGTATTATTAATTATTTTCTTCATAAGCATTATTTGAGGCCATTGTGGCGCAGTTTGACAAAATCCGCTTTACAGTTAGGTGGGGGTTTGATTCCCACTCGGCAAAATTCGATATTATATTTAAACTTTATGTATGTCCGTTCCTTAGTTTCTTTATAATTGTTAAATCAGTGAATCGATTTTGATAAATGATACGTCGTTCTGTTTGTCTTGATAGCGCGGGTGTTACTGCGGTTGTGATTTAGGTTCTTGCTCGGTGGAATATCGCTTTTTATCGCTCTGGAAATAAGACAAAGCGCGGCGTTGAGTTCTCAATAAATTAGATAGACTACAGTGTGAAGAGTAAACTCAATAAATTAGATGGACTGGAGTGTGACGCTGTTTTTCTAACACGTTTGAAAAACAAAGTGTTTTCACCATAGGTTCTTTCGACGTAGATGAGATTACATGCGAGAAAGAGAAGAGAAGTAACATTGAATTCATATTTTACATACATACCTACAGCCAAAATATATTTTAGTATGAGCAATTTCAATATTGTTATCGAAATAAAGAGTGAAAGATATAAATAGTATTTTAATGCAAAATAGATCGTCCATTTCTAGTCTATTGACTATAATTAATATTCGGGCATACAGAGATTCCGTTGCTTATTTTAGATTTAAGATTTTAATAAGAGACCTAAGTTATGTTTTTCAGAATTTGGTAAATTTTATGAAAGTTATTTAGATGTTTTTAATGTTTTTTTTTTCTATTTTTCAGCTTCACGCTATATCCCGCATGTAACAGGGCAGATAGAGGGAGTCTAGTGTTAAAACTCTGCTTCCCACTTTCTTCCCAAAACTTCCTCCTGCCAAATTCTCGAGTCATTGCGTGTTGAGTGGAAGAACTCAACGTCACGCTTACATTCTTTACCAGATCGAGGAAATAAAAATATTAAATATTTCATGCCCCCGAGTGGTAATTTAACTTACAACCATCGCGTTTACAGTCGCATGCTTTTTCTCCTACGCCACGAGGGCGTTCCTCCAGAACTTTGAACTTGTATCTCAACTTATATATGTATGTAGGTGTGTTTATATAATAAAAATTTACGTACCTATATAATTATGTATAAATTAAATATAAATAGATAAGCTCGTTTCTTTAAAGCTAGGAAATAGAAGTCCCATTCAAGTACCTTATTATTTTAATAGGTGTTCTTGCCATGATATAGTAAGCATGTAATTATAACAATTTATGTTAGATGAAATTATAAAAGATCTTTATTTTGTTGGTGTATTCATATGACGGTAAATTATTAGTCGTGGCGCAGGGGTACAAACGTGCGGCTGTAAATGTATAAAGTGTGGATTCGATTCCCACCCGGGGAAATGAAATATTTATTTAATATTTTTATTCGCTCTGGTAGCGAGGTAAATGTATCATGCATATAGCAGAAGACCTCGGATCCTATTGTGAAGACACTCCTTTCCCATTGAGGCATTGCGTATTGAGTGGCGAAACTCAACGCCTCGCTTTGCCTCCTAACTAAAGCGGGAAAAAAAATATTGAATATTTCAATTCCTCGAATGGAAGCGATGCCCATTTATTATATAAATTACACAAACACATTTGAATTCTATTTGCGCTTTTAATAGTGTCCATATTTAGAAAAAAATCGAAACAAAACGCTTAGTAAAGTAACGACGCATACCTACGCTTACACCAACATGGCTTCCATTAACTTTGTTTTTCACATTAACTTTTGAAATCATTTGTTATATTTTCTTCTTAAAAAATTTAAATATTAAAATAAGTTGTTCATATAAACAGGACATAATTACGAAGACTTTGTGTAATGAATACCTACCTGCCTATGCTTGAACTTAGCGACGGCAAGCGTTCGAAGCTGGCGGGATGTGAAAACTATGAACAATTTTAATAATTCATGTACAAGGTTTACCTTTTCAATAAAGCAAAGGTAAATAAATATATTTTTTAAATAAAAAAATATTGCTAATTAATATAAAAAAATCCAGTTGCGGTTAGTAGTAAATATTTAAGTGAAATATATTTCTATTTCTTTGCTCTGGTGCTGAGGCAAAGTGCGACGTTGAGTTCCGCCACTCAACATGAAATGCCTTCAGAATTCGGCGGAAAGTAAGGATTGCAATGTCTTAAAATTAAGTTCCCTCTGTGCTTCACGCTGTGCGGGAGACAGCGTAAAACTGATAAAATAAATCCAACGTAAAGAAATATATATCTATTTTCGTGCCGTTTTTGAATCAGTCATAAAGCTATATTTAGTTGATATTTAATCTCTTTCCATCACCAAAGTTAAAGTTAAGAAATTTGAAATATAAATCGTTGTTTGTGTAACATTGCGTATGCAAAACCGCCAGCAACTGCAAAAGCACTCTGTCTGTATGTAGCTACGTTAAGTTTTAGTTAACAGTTGATTTCCAAATGAAGTGCGCTTAATAAGGGAAATGGGAACGAAATAATTAACTTTATTTCTGAATTTCGAGTTGTTTTCATTTATTTAGGTTACGCTTGCGTCGTTGGTATATGTATTGGTATAGCTATTAGTGGTAGTTCGTGTCAAAGTGGTCAAATTTTAAGAAAAGTTTTTTACCAAAGGGATGTTATAAGTCTGACATGTACTTATTTAGAAAACGTAAAAAAATTATAACTAACTTTAAAAATGTTTAAAAAAAATCTGGTATGTCTTAGTATCTTTGTAGTTTTGCGAAATCGTAGCTTCCGAATGAATGAATGAAATGATGTTCTTAGTCAATGAGATCATCAGGTCTTTTCTAGTACAGGAAAATATTTGGGCGTCCATATTTAAGTCCTGTCATTGCAACAATAAAAAATATTTAAAACAGTAAAGTAAGAGCTTTTAAGCACCTTCATATAAGTGCGCTATGTAAAATTCAAAACGAGGCCAGTCTTGGTGCATACGTGCGTTGTGGATTCGATGAATCGAAATGATGATCGAAAATGAAATATTTCATATTTTCATTTCCTCGGTTTGGTAATGAGGTAAAGGCATTGCGTGTTGAGTGGCAGAACTCAACGCCGCGCTTTGCCTCGACACCAGAGCGAAGAAATGGAAATATAAATTTAAGTAAATATTTCATCTCCCCGAGTGTGGATCGAACCTACAACCAGTCGATTTACAGTCACACTGTGCCGCTGCGCCACGACTGGCCTCATTGATTTACATCAAACTAATAATTTATTTGATTTGATGTATTTATTTATTTAATAATTTATATATATTTTTTTCAAGATCACACCGTATCCCGCCATAGCAAGATTGGACGACGAAACCTAATGAATGGAGTGTCTTGAACACTCCATTCATTAGACGTCAGTCAATTTTAAAGATATTGTGTATTAAATGGCGGAACTCACACCGCACCTCATCTTTTTAGTACCTTCTAAAGCACTATAACCGTGGATGAAACTTGGTCTGCTCCGAAATATTTTCCAAGTTCCTTCTATTTCTGGATTTTGCTTTCAATTTATAGCAGTAATATAATAACTTATAATAAGAATTGATCTTTTTACCATAACAAGAAAATGAAAATAATTTATTTCTCGGAGACAATCAAAACCACAAACGTCGCATTTACAGACAGTCGTTGTTCAACTGTGCTACAACGATCTCAATTTTTTATAATTGAATAATATATAATTTTAAATAGGTTTAAGAGTTTTATTTTCATATTTTGAACTACGCAACATATTTTAATACGGTAGAATAAAGTGAATTAAGAGATACAGAGTGAAGCTAGCCAGAAGCTAGCCCCTGTAAATGTGTAAAACTTGTAAGAAAAATAGAATATATCTCAAGCATCCTCCTAAAGTTCTCTGGCACAATAAATTTGGAAACCAACGAAAAATAAAAAAAACTTCATCCATTTATTCAATAGAATATGTAAGTATGAAATATGTTTCTCATACAACGCTCAAATAATTCTTTACTGCTTAATCGCTCAAAGACGTTTAATGACGCTTAAAAAACCTTCCTCAAACGAGTGGGAAGCGCGGTAGAGTGTAATGTTTTTGCTATAACGAGATTTGGACTTGTGAATGAGAAAAAATATATTAATAAGAAAATATATGTTATTATATTATATTATGCTATTTAATATTTCCATTTTCTTCGTTCTGGTGTCGACACAAAGCGCGGTGTTGAGTTCCGTTACTCAACATACAATGCGTCCAGAAATCGGCAGAAAGTGGGAAACGGAGTGTCTTAACACTGATTTTATCTGCTTACCTAGGTGTTCGCAGGATACGGCTTGACGCTAAGAAAATGTAATTTTATTTTAATGGGATACAGAAGAGGTGTGATAGAGGTAAGTCGTCCCGTTTTTCTTGTTTTTCTAGTTTTACGTTATGTTCCGCATATAGCTGAGTAAGCAGAAATATTTTAATGTTATGAAACCTCATTTCCCACTAAATCTCACGCTCAATTTTTGGGATACTACGTGTGGCGGAACTCAATGATATGTTTTATTTTTTCTCAGCCGTGTTAGAGCGTTTTTTTCTACTTTTTATATGTGTTGACTTTTGTTCATTATATGCATTTTGTTTGATATTTATTGTTTTTTATTCTTTTGTTCCAATTTTTTTATGAAAATTATACAAAATACTTGGACTTATTCAATCACATTCTAAATGTACTGTAGAATGTATTTCCGTATTTCCATAGCGTTTGGCACTCCGTTCTCTCTGACTACCCCGCTAGGGATAAAACGTGAACGCTAGTATAGTACAGCATAGCATAGCATGGCATGGTAGGGCATAGTATAGTATAGTATAGTATGTACTGTAGAATACACAAGATAGCGAAGTGTGCAAATAACATGCGTTTCTTTGATCTGTTGAAGATTTAAATTTCATAGGTTACGATAAGATTTAACAAATTTGTCACATCTTTTTAAGGGTTCCGTACCTTTTAAGGAAAAAGGGAATCTTTTTAAGATAACTTTATTGATCGTCGGTCTGTCTTCCTGTTTGCCTGTCAAAAACTTTTATCTTAGGAATGCTTAGAGATGTCAAGTTGAAATTCAAATCACATACTCCGATCTGCAGCCCCATGATTTTCAGTAGATTGCTACTATTTCTAAATTTAGTTTAAAAAATCGATCAAGATGACTTACGACTATTGCAAGAACAAAATAATATTTTGTTCTAGTTTATCATCATAATATTATGTGACATATATAAAAAAATATTTACTGAGAGAATGATACTTAAGTTTATGAGTCATCAAAAAGCAGGCCTTTTTGTGGTTGTGTTCATCAAATTGCATCCAACAATAACTGTTTTATTTACTTCCGCTTAAACTTTATGATGCATACAAATATTATTATTCAAATTCCAATAATGTATTTTTGGTAGCAGTTTCAAGGTCAATATCTATTTTTTTCCACATCAGACAATAGAATTTTGTTGTTCCGTTTCTATGTTACGGGTAATATTTTAATTTATTTTTTTATAAGAAAAAGTAATTGTTAAAAAAAATCAGTTCCACGCTGTACCACAGCAGGGTAGGCAGAGGGCACTTAGTACTAAGACACTCAGTTCCCCACTTTCCGCCGAATTTTAGAAAACTAACTAACTCTTTGAGTGGAGGAAATCAACACTGCACTTTATACTCTTACCAAATCGGAAAAATGAAAATAAGCTTAGGTATCATGGGAGTCGAACACGCAACCGTCGCATTTATAGTCAGCTGTGCCGCTGTACCACGATGGCATCACTGTATTTTTTCATACATAAATTATATAACAGTAGTATTGTAACAGCAAAGTGGTTTAGTTCAAATTGAAATGTGTTATTACTCTACGCTAGGATATTTCGAACTACCAATAAAATGTTGATTTTAATTAAAATAGTTTTTACTTCAGCGAAGCCGATGTATTGAAACTTTTAAAATTCCTTTCATTTCCATATGGAATTGAGATTACAGTAAACATTTGTATTATTAATTATTTTAATTTATATTTTCATTTCTTTGCTCTGGTGTTGAGGCAAAGCGTGGCGTTGAGATGCGCCGCTCAACACGTAAAGAGGAATGGAAGTGTCTTAACAGTAGATTCCTTGTTCCTACCACCCTCCTATGTGCGGGATACAACATGAAGCAATTTAATTTTTAATTTCTTTATAAGCATTATTTGTGGCCACTGTGGCGCAGTGTGGCCGTATGTGACTTACAGTTACGTGGTGATTGTAAGTTCGATCCGCACTCGTTAAAACTATTATAATATTTAAAATTTTATGTATTAAAGACTGCAATATTTGTGACTGGGATAAAATTTTGAAGCTGTTTTTCTTCTTACTAATCTTGAAGAACGAAGGACGAAGTGTCATCACAATAGGTTATTTTGACCTAAGTGAGATAATACGAGACACATTGTGTGTTGAAATAAAATTAAAATATTACGTTACATACATACATACCTACAGCCAAAATGTATTTTTAATATAAGCCATTCAAATATTAGTATCGTATGAAAGATAGAAAATGATATATTAATACAAAATAGAGCTTCCATTTCCAATCTATTAACTATAATCAATATTCGGGCATATACCAATTTCATTGTTTATTAATGAAACCGTTTTGCTGTAATTAAAGTACGTATTATGAAACATTTAAGCTTAAAAGAGACCTAACTTATGTTTTTTTCAGAATTTGGTGAACAAAATTCACCTAGTTCCAAAAAAATAGAAGGACATTTACATTGGAGGAAGTAATTATTACATTGGAGGAGGAAGGAAATATGTATATAGTAGAGTTAATCATGTAGTAGAGCAAGGCAGAGGAAGCCTAGTGTTAAGACACTCCGCTCCTCCGCTGTCCGCCGAATTATCGAGGCATTGCGTATTGAGTAGTGGAACTCAACATCGCGTTTTACTTGAATACGTTTTAGTTGAATATTTCATTTCACCGAGTGGGAATCAAACTCACAACCGTCTCGTTTACTCTACGCCACGACGGCCTTCCAATAGAACTTTTTCATTTTCTTAGCTTAGGCCACTTTGTACTGATAACTTTATTTATGACTCCATCGGCAGCCATTAGTAGTACAGTAAACATAATAAGCAACTACAGTACAATTCAACCAATTATATCAGGAGTTTATATATTATACAAATAATGTTTTGTCGATATTTAGCTGACATTTAATCTCTTTCCATCACAAAAGTTAAAGTTAAGAAATCTAAAATGTAAATCGTTGCTTGTGTAACATTGCGTATGCAAAACCGCCAGCAACTAGAAGCACTCCGTTTGTATGTAGCTACGCTAAGTTTTCGTTGAATTCCAAATGAAGTGCACTTAATAAGGGAAATGGGAACGAAAAAATCAACTTTATTTCTGGATTTCGAGTTGTTTTCATTGATTTTGATTACACTTGCGTCGTTGATATATGTATTGGTATAGCTTTTAGTGGTAATTGTGAATTCAAATCTTAAATAGAGTTTTTTACCAAAGGGATGTTATAAGTCTGAAGTGTCTTAATCTAGTTCTTAGTATTTGTGTAGCTTTACGAAATCGTAGCTTCCAAACAAATTAACTGTTTCTGTTCTCAGTCAATATTCAAGAAAGTATGTTCTGTCGTTAGAACATCATCAGCTCTTTTCTAGTACATGAAAATATTTAGGCATCCATATTTAAGTCCTGTCACTGCAACAACCAAAAATATTTTGTATTGTTTCACCTGATTTGGCGGTGTTTGGAACTGTAGGATATCTATTTCTTCGCCAATTTACAATAGAAATATTGCGTTTGGGCTCAATGTAGAAGATGTAGTTTATATTTTTTTGTATAGAAGTCACGGTAAACATATGGTTATTAAAATATTTAAGTTACATTATATAAAATGTATGCATTGAAATTTTTATAAGTATTATTATTTCCGTTGAACAAAAATGCTGAAATTGGGCACAAGAACATTTCGAGTGCGACCTGCATTTCGCCACATTTTTGTGATTTTCTACTATTTACGAAGAAAACTATACTGAAAGTAGCAAAATAGTCTTAACCCTTAAACAGTAAAGTAAGAGCTTTCTCAAAGGCACTAAATTGCAGCAGCAGTAGAAATCCGTATAAACTACTTCAGGTGTGATGGAAGTGGCTTCTCTTTGAGCAAAACGAAGACACATTTTACTTACAATGTTTCCTTGGTTTTGAATATTTGTAGGAAATAATATAGGAATTATTATAAAACTACTGACTAACGTGTTTTTGATAACTTTTTATTTTGTTTTTTTTTTGAATTCACTCCTTTTACATGATGTATTGTAAGTTACGAATAGCAGAGTAGGCAGACGGAACCTTCTCAACACTTCAAGACACTCCGTTGCACACTTTCTGCCCAATGTTTGAGACATTACGTGTTAAATGAAAATAAATATTATGCACTCTAATAAATCAGCAAAATTGCAATGTGCGAGACATTGCCTCAGGTGGAAAACTGAGACCGGACTAGAGATAGACCTGCCCACATATGTGGGTTAAAGTGAGTCTCGTTTTTTAGCTTCACATGTATCTTACACACTGTATCTTACGCATTACACGGTAGGCAGAAGGAGCCTGAATGTTAAGAGACTCCGTTTCCATTAAAACACTCCCATCCCCTATTCCATTCTCCATTCCCCTATATTTTTTTGCCGAGTTCTGGAGGCATTGCGTGTTGAGTGGTAGAATTCAACGTTTGCCTCGTTACCAGAGCGAGAAAATGAAAATATGAAATTTTTCATTTTCTCAAGTGAGAATCGAACCCACAGCCTGTCGCATTGCGTTGCGGGCTATCAAACTGGAAAAAATACTAACTCAATAAAATCTAAGTTTATAGCTAAATTAGAATAACAACGGGAATAACAAGCAACAGGTAATAATAATAAATCCTTAACTAACATAACTCCAAAACAGCTTGAACACACAAAATTAGTTAAGGTTCTTATATGTATTACAGTTTTCAATATATTTTAATCAGCTCGACGCAGAGATGACTTTATAAGGCTTATGCTACTTAAAACTTAGACTCTTTGAAATTTAATATTGTATTAGGTTATTAGCTATTATAATATTGTTATTAAATGGAGTGTTAAAAGAGAAAAGGAATATCAATGAATAGAATATTATAACGTAGTGGTAACGTGTCCAAATGTTGGTGAATTCATATTTAGCACTAAATAAGTGTTTTTACTCACTGCTTCTCACTCAATTACTTCCACTGGATGGCTGGAAGGGATTTATTATGTTTTTAATATTTTTGTGTATATTTGTATAATGTAGGTTATAAATTTTTAATTGCTTCATGCTGCATTCTACATACAACAGGGTAGGCAGAGAGAGCCTGAGTACTTAGTGGTAACTGGCACTTGATCTAGTCTTTTATTTCAAATTAAGGAGCTAAATTTCGCAATAAATCACAGAAATTACAATGGAATCCCTTAATAATACATTCACTTCACCTACCTTTATAAAATTTAAAGAAAAAACGTGAAAATGGAACAAACTTGTCCTTGTGTTACGATGATATTCGCTATAAAATAAATTTGAACTAGCATATATGTAATATTCAGGGCGCGCGTGACCGCAGTACGTGGGATTTATTTGTCTACGTGTTGGTTTATCTCGAGAGGATCAGTCGCAGGCGCGGAGAAGATCTCTTGATAGTGTAAATATTCTAAGATTGCCCTTTTGTGTCTAGTTGTATTTAAAATAGTGGATGAATTTGACTATTCGAGTTTCAATGCATTTTTTTCAGGTTTAAGCTATAATTAAGAAGCTGATGTTTGCTTGTTATTAGTAATGAGTCTGCAGAGAGAACCTAGTGCCAAGACACTTGTTCTTCACTTTTATAACTTTACGCTGCACTGCGGCTTACCGGAGCGTGGAAAATGAAGACAATTAATTCATCCCACAAGATGACATCTGGATGATGATATCTGGAGTCAGTATAGTAACGAAGTCAATTTTTCCCGACTGCTAAGGAAGGGTTATGTTTTTCGCGCGTATCTTGTATGTATGTAATATTCTTTATTACCTCGTATCTCCAGAACCGCTGAACGGATTTACATATTTGAGGTATCGTTAGATTCGTATTAGCAGCCCAAGGGTTCTTAGATAGGTGACGTTAATAAAAAATAATCATGGCGGCTGTGGTACGCCATTGGACTTAGTGAAAAAAAAAATTTCGTTCCGAATACTACAATATGGGTATCAAATTCAAGAGCT
>JAATLQ010002741.1:0-26023 GCA_013421005.1 Heliconius erato x Heliconius himera | reverse complement strand
TTGTACTGCATATTTTTATGTTGAAATTTTTTAAATATCAAATTAATAGTGGTACATTTTTCGGGAAATGTCTATATAGACAACTCTTTTAGCTAAATTAATATTATTAAGTTATATTGTAATTACTTCATTTGTTTATTTGTACTTTTCTTTTACGTCGCATTATAACTTCGTAGCTATAAATGTCGAGAATGCTGAAAGACGAACTTTTTTACAAATACTTAAAAGCTTAGCTAGTGATTATACTATTCTCTTTGTTAGTTATTACAATTCGTCATCACGGAGCGCAGGATTTGTAGATGCTGCTTTACGCAACAGAAAGTTTGAAAACGAACAAATATCTGTCCCATCTAAAAGTGCCATACACAACTCCGTACAAGCATCAAATGAAGAAATTTGGATATATTTTGAATTTGATGATTCAGTGTTAGGCAAAATTTAAAAGTAAAGACATGCAAACATAACATTAGTAGCAATGAAAGTGACTGTGAATCCGACTTAACACCATATTAATAGGAGCAGAAATTAAAATCAAATCATATAATGTCAATGGCGTGAGTTAGCACTTGATATATTATTTACCTTTAGATTAACATGTTACCTACATTAAATGGAGGATTTTAAAACTGCAGTCTTTTGCCCGCGGCTTATTGTTTTGAATCAAAGTTTTATGCCTATTGGGCATAAACATATACATAGAGGGACATGGACTGGGACATACTTTTTCTGACCTAATAATGGCATAGCGCATCTGGTAAAAAAGAACTGTTTCTCTAAATGTTTTAAAATAAAAGTTTGATTTTATCACAACTACCATTTTGTATTCATAGAAAAATATTTTGCATGTAATTTTAATAATAGTGTTACAAAGAGAAAAGAGAGAAGAATAAAAGTGTCTTTTTATTGTAACACTTTAAAAATTTGGTTAAAAATTTTACAAAGAAAAGGCACATTTGGCTGTATGTGCCTTTAAATCGTAATATTTCTGATTTTACTCTATTTTTTATGTTAAGTTGAAAAGAAAAAAACGAATTATTTATTATACACATTAAAAATAGAACTTTACAAAACCATGGTCTTATACTTACTATGTAAATGCAAGTATTTACATTTGCACATTTTCGAAAAACCAGTTTTATTGGCGTTTTTTTTTCAACAAAACCAAAAAATACTTTAAACCCCTTTTTCTCGATATTTACAAAATGTTATTTGTGCCCTTTATCCTTATGACGGCAGTCTAGTTATCTGTTAGAGTTATTATTTTATAACTTTAAAATAAATAGACTTATTATAAATGTATAAGTATTTATTTGTGTGAGAAAATTATATTTATTAAAGCATATTAATTTGTAAATAAAAGTGCATTTATTTAAATATATCACAGTGTGTACTTTTGGCCAAGTGCCGATCCACATATGGGCTCGATGGGCGTGCCCACAACCCTTATTGACTTATAACATCAAGATATTCATTGTTAATTTTCAGGCCAAATTCAATGTTGCATTTTTACGTCAACTAATAAACATTGTCTCGAAAGTAGAACGGTGTGTGAGAAATCGAATGTCTTAAACTTAACACTAGGTTCCCTCTGCCAATCCTGCTATGTAGGATATAGCGTGAAGCAAAAATTATGATTATGTAGAGTAAATTAGAAAATGTAAAATGTACGTAAAATAAAATCTTTAATTTTGTCGAGACCCTCGTGACGCTCGGTGCAGGATATGATTGTAACGCGACGGTTGTGTGATCGATCCCTACTCGAGGGATTATTATTTATTAATATTTTCATTTCTTGGCTAGGCAAAAGCCCACCCAACAGGCAATACCTCGAAAAATTCTGCGAAAAATGGAAAACGGATGAAAACACGAGATTTCTACTGCTTATCCTGCTATATGTTTTAATTTAGATTAATTTTCAAGACGTAAATTTTTATACGTTTTCTAAATAAGTATTTTAAAAAAACATGTTAATATAAATCACATTATCTATATATATAAAAGGACTTGTGCTGACTGACTGAGGTAAGACGCACGCAGAGCCGTAACCGCTGATGGTAGAAACGTGAAATTTGGGCAGATGTTTATTTTCATATTCTGGACATCCACTAAGAAGGGATTTTGAAAAATGTTACCCCTAAAGGGATGAAATTGGGGTTGAAAGTTTGTATGGAAAATTTTTTTAATCTGTACCGATTTTTATAAAATATGAAATTCAGACTCTTAAAAATATTTCATTGAACACGTGTTTCATGGTTTTTAAGAATTCACCCCCTAAGGGTTCAAATAAGGGATTGAAAGTTTATATGGAAAAATCTTTAAATTGCCACCGATTCTTATAAAAAATTTAATTCAGACTGTTAAAAATATTTTATTGAACACGTGTTTTGTGTTTTTTTTAGAATTCACTCCTAATAAGCGGGCGAAGCCGCGCGCGTCCTCTAGTTATCATATAAAAAGAACAAATTGAAGAGGATAATTCCTTACGCTCAAAGACAGATGTTAAAGAAACGCGAAACACCTCGCGGCCATCAATCTGTGTCAACGAGACGTCGAATCACTAATTAAGAAGCTTATCATAAAGCAAAAAATTAAGGCTCAGCCGTTCGACCTAAATATCCTTGGGGCAGATTCGGCCCAGTGCTGGCGTGTGTAAAATTTTAATAATCTTCTTTTTTTTCCAATACGTGAAAATATTCTTTACAGCTTCACGGTTTTTCCTGCGTACCTGGGTTGATAGTGGGAACCTAGTGTATTGAATGTATATATGGAAATTAAATTAAATCAGCTTCACGCTGTATCCCACACAAAGCAGGGTAGGCAGGGGGAACCTATTGTTAAGACACTCCGTTCTTCGTCGTCGTCCGTAATTCTGCCGAATTCTGGAGGTATTGCGTGTGGAGTAGCAGAACTCAACGCCGCGCTTAGCCTCGATACCAGAGCGAAGAAATGAAAATATAAATTTAAGTAAATCCTTCATCTCCTCGAGTGGGGATCGAACCCACAACCAGTCGATTTTATAGTCACACTTCATGCCGCTGCGTCACCTTTCAAAGTTTCCGTATCTGAAGATTCGAACTCAAATAGAAAATATAGAACTCTTCCTTGATACAGAGCGACTGACAAACAACGCAGCACGCAACGCAAGACTAAACTACTGCTGAACTTAGAAGGTTGAATACGACGAAGTACAAAAAAAACTTGTATCGTATTGTTTTTAATAAAGTAATTCAACTTTGACTTTGCGGTAAAAAGAAAAATCTAAATTTTAAATTTTTCTCCTTCGTTTATTCTCCATACACTATATATATTTTGACTAGTCCAAAATTAAATTGAGAATATACAAATAAATTATGAATATATTTTTATTACGACACAACGGCTATCGCCTACACTGTGGCCCCACCCATTCTGATATTATTTTAATTTACTCTCCTCCCCGGCCGTGATGAATACGGCAAAACAAAATTTTGAGATTGCCTACTTAAGTCTGCATTGCAGATTTCTATACTTAGAGAAATGAGAGGAATATATATATATATACTCTACGTTTTTAAAGACTGCTTTCTTTAATATTTCAATGCCAATTATTTATAGCGCTGGATAAAAGAATATGTTTTTTTCTTCAAATAAATTTTCATAGGTTGTCATATAATATAATTTATATTGAGTTAATTTAATCAATGTCTTAAGATACCATACGATATTATTTTCACGTATTTTCTGGATATTGCATCTGTAATAGTTAAGTAAGTATTAGAAATTCTCTAATACACGTCGATGGGCGTAGGAACATTGGAATCCGGATGGGCCGTGTCTAACCGAGAAATATTACTAACAAAAAAAACTACCTCGAAAAAAATTGAAACAACAATTACACGAACATATCTGTTCAAAAATAAAATCCAGCCTATGGGCATATCTAATCCTATATATATCTAAAAGTATCTAAATAAAAATGAGAAAATTTTACCTACGCCATCTAGGATATGTTAATCGAAACCACGTTGAATTATCTTAAAGTTATAATTTTAAATTTATGTTGTAAAAGCGGTAAGAATCACAAACATTTAACAGATGGCGGTATGGAAATGTACCTTATTTATGATTAAAATCACATCTCAAGGTGGGAATTAATTATTTTTATTTGTTCGCACTTGTAAAAGGACAAAGCGCAGTTGTGTTCCGCCACTCAACGTCCCCTAATTTTAGTAAGGTAAAGGTCTCAAAATTGGGAACCTAGCTAATTCTATTGAGTAAATTAACTTTTATAAACATTTGTATGTTTAAAGTCATCTATATCAGGAGTTGTCTTACTAAGAATTTGGAAATAAATTTTTAATAAAATATTTTTAGAACAAACATTTTTGAAGGATTATGTAACTCTAAATAAGAAAGTATATTTTTTTTACTAAAAAAAATAAGATTTATAACTATATTTATAATTGATCTTCTTGTCAATGGTCAATATTTTTTTGAAGGATTCATCTTATACTGGGTTTGGGAAGACATTGTAATAAAAAATAAAAACGACTAATTCCAATTATTTATTTAATCTACAAAACAAATATTATTTCCAAACTAAAAACACTAAGCTTTATATACGTCAGTATGTTTATAATTGATCTTCTTATCGATACCTAGGAGTTGTCGGATTATGAATTCGGGAAGACGCTTATGTCTCCATCGAGTGGGCAATGGAGTATGATTGGCTTTGTCTATTTTAGTTTTTACATATTCTTCTGCTGAAAATTCATTTGCCTGTTTAACCATCGCTAATAATTCATTTTGGAATATTTTCTCCTTCTTTATGCGACGGTTCTTCTTTACCTGTAATGGAAAAATTAAATTAAAATAAAAAATTAAAATTAAAAATTATTGTAAAAGACTGTAAAATATATAGAAGGATTTATTTAAAGTAATTACTGGACTATATATTATATGGTGGCACTAAAGTGTAGCGGAGGCCATTGTGCCATGGTGGAAAAAGATAGTGGGTTTGATATTGAGTCAGAGGAAAGATTATTATATTTAAATACTTTTGATTATTCTTCTCTGGTATACACAGCGAGGAGTTAAGTTTTGGTCACTCAAAATGCAATGTCATCAGGAGATGGCACACAAAAATTACAGACTGGTTCAACAACAAAATTTTATGCAACAAATTGTGTTTTTATTACATAGATAAATAGATGAGCCCTTCAACACCCTTATGATACTAACAATTGAATATGAATTGTTTTTTTAGAAATATTGTAGAATGCATCAACTGCAAGTATATAAAATTAACAAGAAAGAATAGCCAATAAATTAATGTTAAAAATGTTTAACTATTATTGTTAGTAGTTAATCAATTTGGCAAGGGAAAAAATATTAAATATTCTTTTTGATTTAAGTTTCTATTTAATAAAATATAAATCCAAATATAATATAAGAGGGAACAGTGTCTTAACACAAGGTTTCCACAGCCTTGCCATTGCGTGATGAATGGCAGAGCTCAACATTAAAAGAGCAAGGAAATGAAAATATTAAATACTTTATTACTTTTATACATTTGTGCTACTCCGAAACAACAGCCTCTATTTTTGGCCTAGGTTTATTATTTAGGAAGGTTTTTTTTTTTTTTATTTTTTTTTTTAGCTTCACGCTGTATCCCGCACACAGCAGGGTAGGCAGAGGGAACCTAGTGTTAAGACACTCCGTTCCCCACTTTCTGCCGAATTCTGGAGGCATTGCGTGTTGAGAGGCAGAACTCAACGCCGCGCTTAACCTCGACACCAGACCGAAGAAATGGAAATATAAATTTGAGTAAATATTTCATCTCCTCGAGTGAGGATCGAACCCACAACCAGTCGGTTTGCAGTCACACCTCCTGCCACTGCGCCACGACCGGCCTTTTTATTAATATAAAAAGTTTGCCTCCGTCCACTTAGTATAGTCATAGCTTTTCCGCTTTTTTTTTTAGATTTAAAAAAATGGAGTTGAAGGTAAATAGCTTTTTTATTTAAAAATTAAATGGAGTTTATATTTTAACTTTCTTGAACTTTAAAAAGTGGCTCCGCACTTTTCCTATATAGGAGGGTAGGCAGATTTAACCCAGTGATAATACCTATCGATAACTAGTATTAAGAAAATGTATGTGATAGAGTGTGAAGATATGAAAAATATTTTATACTGACTCTAGCCCAACGATGTCTCATCCTCTTCCACAACTTCCTTCTCTGATGCTTCTTCATTTTCTTCCTTCTAATAACAATCAATCTAACAGCTTGTTTCTCTTCTTGCTCAATAGCTGGCAAACCAATCTCATCTTTCCTCAAATTCGAATCAATTAAAGGCAAAATAGATCTAGGATTTACTATTGGTATATAAGTAAGAGGATCTTTCTTTCTATTATCTTGTTGTTTGTTTATATCAAAAATGATACTACGGGGGCTGAAATTCATTGTTTTCGCCTTCGATAGTAAATCTATATTGGTTGGCGAAAGCCGAGGTTTTGTTGCCGGCGTACATTCTTTAACACAACTGATAGCAGTTTTCACGTTAATAAACCGCAAATCTGTAAGCAAAATCTTAAAAGATAAAAAATCAATAAGACTTTTATAACATAACCTTAAAAATTTTACTTACATTTTGCCGTATTTTGTAAAGTATTTTGAATCATTTTTGCTGTTTTATCAGATAATTTAATTCGTTATAGATTGAACATTGTATTATTTGTCAATGTAATTGTAGGTTTCCTTAAAAAAATTAAAATAAATTATATTTAGTATCAGTGAAACAAAATTGGAAACGCCATAGATAATAATAACCTAAGTCCTTACATCTGTCAATTTTTGACAAATGGCACACACCTAATAAAATGCTGCCTAAATTATTATATATCCCTTTATGGAATCCCATAATCAAAGAACAACTTATTTAAAATATATTTTAACCTAATACCTAGTTCTTACGTTAAGTATTTAATAAATCTCTGGCTTATGGCCAGTCGTGGTGCAAGGTTGTACTATTGTAAACGCGACAGGCTGTGGGCTCGATTAATATTTATCGAGTATCGATTTAATATTTCTATTTCCTCGGTTTAACTCAACACGCAATGCCTCGAGAATTCAGTGGAAAGTAGGAAACGGAAGTGTCTTAATGGGAACAAAATGATACTAGAATGCCAGATTCCCTCAGCCTACCCTACTATGTACGGAATACAGTGTGAGATCGCATAAATCAAACAACAATATTAATTGTACATAACATATGTAGGTATATTATTTTTATCTATGATTGAATATTTCTTGGTCGGTTGGAGCAGCGCCTACATCCCCTACTATAGCAACTGCCATATCTCCGGCTGTGGATAAAATAATAATAATAGTTTATTAATGAGGCCAGTCGTGGGAGGGCAGGGGCACAAAGTGTGACTGTACACGCGACTGATTGTGGGTTCAATACCCAGTCGAGGAAATTAAATAATTATTTAAATTTATATTTTCATTTCTTCGCTCTGGAGTTTCGCTCTTTGACTGGAGCTAGTTTACGTCACGACGAGGTGTCTTAAAACTCAAGTCCCTCTACCTACTCTGCTGTGTGTGGGATACAACGTGAAGCTGTTTTTTTTTAATTATATTTACAGTATATTAATTTTTATTTATATATTTTTATATAATTTCAAATAGAATTTTCAAAATGCCACAAAAACTATGTATGAATGATATTTTTGACAAGAAGTAGAAAACTTGCAGTATAAATAAATAAAAAAATGAAAAAGTCAAAATTTATAAATATTTCATTAAAAAAAAATAACTACACACTTATAATTGTAGTTCATTTCATACAAAATGAGTGCACACGTTCGGAAACTTAAGCTTGTCAAGTTTCATAAACTGTACTTCCCGTTGACATACAACCCTGAAATTGGTACGGAACCTCGGTAGGTAGTCCGACTCGTGTTTAAAAAATAATAAAATACTCACACCCTCCCGCCAAACTCTTCGCGGTGAGCTTTATCTCGTCAAGAGGTATCTTATCAATCATTTCAATCAAATCATTGACACTGTCCATCTGTTCATTATTGAAAGCTTGTAACGCGAATCCTTGAGATAATTTTGCACTATTTTCTTCGTGTTGCAATAGACCTAAATCTGGAATATAAAAATACATATATATTCATGTATTGTTGAGGTCATCGTGGCTGAGAGGCACAGGCGTGCGACAGTAAACGCGATGGTTGTAGGTTCGATTCCCACTTAGGAGAAAGAAATTAATAGTTTCATTTCCTCGCTTTGGAAACGAGACAAAGCGTGGTGTCGAGTTCCGCCTCAAAAATCTTGCGGATGGCGTGGAACGGAAGTGTCTTAATGACAACGGTGTAACTTAACACTAGATCCCAGGTTCCCTCTTCCTACTCTACTATATAAGGGATACGACGTAAAGCTAAAAATATATTTATGTCTTGGTGTGGTTCTAATTGGTGAAATGTTTCATCCCTAAAGACTAACTGTCAAAATTTATACACTTAAAAATATTTTTAATATCTCAATTATTTTTACGTGAAAGGGTATATGTTATGTATATACATAATATTGAAAAATATTGGACAGGCTTTCTTGTGAATGATTGTGACATTGCGAGTCGATTTTTGTTTGGATCTATCCCAAGATATGCCACAAGACTACTTACGAAGGCGTTTTTTCCCAATTTCAATTTGCTTGAAATCCAAATCACCAATATTGGCTAAGAACTCTGACATTGCAAAGGCAGTTCTGCTAATTGTACAGGATTTAGTCTTCGCTATGATACCTACAATAATCATACATAAAAGTATGAGAGAAAAATGGACTGAAAATATACTTTCTTAAGTTTTCTTTCCAACAAAATATAAGTAACATTCGATAGCCGATAGAGTACTTGTTATTAAAAGAGGCTAGTCGTGGCGCAGGGGCGCAAAGTGTGACTGTAAACGCGACTGGTTGTGGGTTCGATCCCCACTCGAGGAAATGAAATATTTATTTAAATTTATGAAATATAAATTCTTTCATATATATTATATTTCTTCGCTTTGATGTCGAGGCAAAGCGCAGCGTTGAGTTTCGCCACTGAGCACGCAATCCCTCCACAATTCGGCGGAAAGTAGGTAACGGAATGTCTTAATACTAGGTTCCCTCTCCCTACCCTGCTGTGTGTGGGATAGAGCGTTAAACTGATTTTTAATTTATTTATTAAATTAAAGACGATAGATCCTAACATCCTTTGACAAAAATTTCTTACATAAGAAATATTTGTCAGTGTTGCTTCTTTTACCATTTTCTACCATTACCTATGTAAATGTTGCATAAATGGTAGGGAAATAAAACAAAAAAAAATCCTGGACTGGTATACAATAAAAAAAAAATATTTGAATCTAGCATTTAAACCTTATTTTTAAATATTTTACCAGGATAAAATCTGTGTTATTAATATTCCCAGAAGCATTATCCTACGATATTTAGGCACTTTTTTCATTTATTTTTTATAATCATTACTGTAATTACTTAAACTTATTTTACCAAAAACTCCAGTATCAGCATAAGAAATATTAAAAGCTCTATAAGACGTGAACACATCGTTCCCACACATAAGTCCGAGCGGCGGTTGGAGAATCTTATTATACTCGCTCTCTCCTTCCTGTAATGTGTCCGTTCCACATGCAGCCGCTAATATTGCATATTTCTGGAGATTACTAGAAATCATTTTAAAAAATGTAGGTGTTATTTTATAATATTTTATTAGAATTAGAACAAAGTGTTTTTCCGGTCAACTTAAGATTAAGAATACACTGCTATAATACAGGTTTACTAGTAATTTTCTTTTAGCTTCACGCTGTTTCCCCACATAGGCAGGCGGAAGATATCTGGGAACCTAGTGTTAAAACACTGTATGTGCAGCAGTCGTTGGATCGATTCCCACTTGGGGGAATAATATATTTAATATTTTCATTTCCGGGCTTTGGCGACGAGACAAAGAGCGGCGTTATGTTACTCAACACGTAATGCTCTACAAAATCGGCGGAAAGTGACAATAACGTGTTTTAATACTAGATTTCGAGGTTGCCTCTGCCTTCACCGATATAGCGTTAAGCAAAAAAAAACAAATAGAGAATATATCTCACTGAAAATCACCAGTCCCACAACCGGGAATAGCTACGACAATCCAAGTGTCACTGCCTGAGCCCAAGTCGTAGTATTCAAAACCACCTCTTGGACATGATTGTGGCAGTTCCACACATACGGGCTTATCCTGTAACGTAATTCTATTCTCAATTTCATTCCAACGCCTTCCACTGGCTGTCTTGTCTAATGTAGATTAAAAATTTTCTAGATTAAACTACTACTGAAGTCAAATTTATTTCTATCTATAAAAAGGCCCGGCCAGTCGTAGTATAGGGGCACACAAATAATATTGTTGGGTCAAAAATTTTTAATTTTTCCTTGTTTATGTATAATTGTACTTTTTTAAAATAATGTCCTTTAATTTATTATTTCTTTTTTTTTATATTAGTAGAAGTGCTCTCATAAGCATAATGTAATACAAACCCGACTAGTATTAATACGTTCGGCCATCTCTACGGTCTCGTCAAAAGGCACCCCAACGCTCGCTACAGTACACCGATTAGACTGAAAATTGGTTTCCACATATCTCCTCAATTTTTCTCCAGTCATCTCATATAATCTCTCTTCTTCGCAAAAAATGGAATTACTTAACGAACCAGCGAAACAAGCTTTTTGCACCAAGTCTATAGCTTGTTGTTCTGGATGAATCCTAAGTAAATCGCCCTTTATTTGTGCCTTTAAGTCTGTTATTTCCCAGTTGTGGTAAAAACACCTAAGATTTTCAAAATATATTTATATTATGAGGCGAGTCAAAAGATATTATTATTTGTTACCCTTAAGGTAAAAGACTGAAGTACGATCTTTACCTCGCTGCTGTATCCAAAAGGTAATTCTTCAGTTCCCCAAAAATATATAAAGGGCATTGCAAAGTATACGCTATAGTCTCCCTGTCAGATGTACAAGTAAGATAGGCCCCTTGTTGCTGTAAGACTCGAAGTTTGGAAAAATTGGTGAAATCTTGACCAGATGATGTAGATGCTGCGCGTAGGAAGTGAGATGAGCCAAGATCGTCGTGGGTTTCATATCGAGATCCTGCCTTTAAATAAAAATTATATTTAAATATTTTACAAATTTTGCTAGTTTGATAAGGAACTACTTAGAAATATACTTATTTAGAAAACGTATAAAAAATTGAACGTAGCGGAACTCGAACCCGCTCCTCCTGGAAACCGACCAGGCGCTCTGACCACTAAGCCATACGTTCTCGCCAAGCTACGTCGAAATTTTTATACGCTTGTTACAACTTATTTATGTTGTTAGTATCTCTGTAGGGAGGTTTTCTAAATAAGTATTTTTCTTTCCTAAGTATGGAATAACACTTTAAAAATGTTTAAAAAACTACTTAGAATTCTATGTACACGCCTGCACGGTGAGGACAGATAGGTTGCTGTACTTGCGACGCGGTGGCCATATTAAGCAATGTATGTAAGAAATGTGATACATACGAACAAAATATCGAACGGCGACGAATTCCGCCACTCAACCCGCAATGCCGTATTCGCACAAACAAACACACAAAAAAACATACTCTCAAATCGAAAACCTTCTCCTTTTTTAAATCGGTTAATGATAGTGATACCTGAAACATAATAGTGCATGATGCCATGATAGTGCCAGAAGTCTTCGCCGCTAATATTTTAATTCCGTTCATCATTTCTGACCGTTGCGTTTCCGTTGGTCCGTAGGTCGGTGGCGGACAATATATACACATACTACACGAACTCATTCTAAAACTTCTTATTTTTATATTAGAATATACGATTGATAGAAGTTTTTTCATTTTGTAAAATTTTTGTTTACTTATTTATTGTATATGTATTCAAATTTGCTCTTTTATTTATGACTTATGTCATTTATTGTCAGTTACTATTATAACTTTTTGAAATATATTTTTCGTATTATCTTTCTAAATTAATGTCAAGTACATATGTTTTTAATTATCTTCGATCAAGTATACTAATAAATATAGACTAGGTATACTAATTATAGTTTAATCAAAATTATTTATCAAAAAAATATGGATATATTTTTAAACATTTTTAAAGTGTTATTATGTGTTATTTGTTTTTATGTGTTTAAGCGGAACTCGAATCCGCGCCTCCTGGAAACCGACCAAGAGGAGGCGCGGGTTCAAGTCCCGCTACGTTCAAATTTTTATAAAATAAGTAATATGGATATATGTGCTTATCGCGGCCAAGCGGCACAGTCTTCGATCAACTTAACTACCTTGATTAGAAGGGCACAGCGTATAACTATTTTAGAATTTATTCACACTTGGTGGAATGTATTTCCGCTATCCAAAGGTAATTAATTACTAAGGTAATTATCGTCGGGCTAGAGAGAATGCTGTTTATTAAATATTTTTAAACATTTTTAAAGTGTTATTTCCCACTTAGGAAAAATAATACTTATTTAGAAAACTTACATTTTTATACGTTTGCGTCAGGGCGCCTGGTCGGTTTCCAGGAGGCGCGGGTTCGAGTTCCGCTACATTAAAATTTTTAGACGTTTTCTAAATAAGTATTTCTCTTTCCTAAGTGTACAACACTTTAAAAATGTTCAAAAATATTATACCTACCTACATTATTTTACAAAAATATTAAAAATGTGTATGTCTCGAAAGCATAACACGAAGTGTCTCGAATGAATTTTGAAGTCCTTATTTTGCGGCGTCAAAAAGAATAAAAAAGGGAATTCTCACTTAGTATTTTTAATATAGTAAGGTATCTAAAATTTGACCGTGGTGGCGTAGGGGGACAAGCGTCCCAATAAACGCGACGGTTGTGAGTTCGATTTCCTTTCGAACGGAAGTGTTTTTCCTGTACTTAGCCTGCTATGTGCGTAATACATAGTGAAGCAAATAAAAAAAGAATATATATATATATATAAATATATATATATATATATATATATATATATATATATATATATATATATATATATATATATATATATATATATACTTGAATTTGCTAATTTTTTCTAATTGCATCACGATAGCGTTAACCACCAATTCTAGCTATTGTCTAACTAAAATTGAGGCCAGTGGTGGCGCAGTGGCACGAGGTGTGACTGTAAAACCGACTGGTTGTGGGTTCGATCCCCACTCGAGGAGATGAAATATTTACTTAAATTTATATTTCCATTTCTTCGCTCTGGTGTCGAGGTTAAGCGCGGCGTTGAGTTCTGCCACTCAACAGGCAATGCCTCCAGAAATCGGCAGAAAGTGGGGAACGGAGTGTCTTAACACTAGGTTCCTTCTGCCTACCCTGCTGTGTGCGGGATACAGCGTGAAGCTAACTAAAATTCTAGTTATAAAAAACACTGCATAAAAACATTTAAATAACTAATTTGGCAAAAATAAATCATTCATGGAGTGTTGCAAATTATAAAAGTTGACGATTTTTAGTTTACGGGCGTGTGTACTCATTTTGTATGAATTTAACTACAAATATAATTTTGTAATTTTTTTTAGATATTAATACCAAGGAAAAAATCATTTTTATCCGTAAAAAAATTATGTTTTCCTTTATTTGTATTTACTTTAGTTTCCACTTCTTGTCAAATTAAAAAAAAAATCAGCTTCACGCTGTATCCCGCACACAGCAGAGTAGGCAGAGGGAACCTAGTGTTAAGACACTCCGTTCCCCACTTTTTCTGCCGAATTCTGGAGGCATTGCGTGTTCAGTAGAAGAACTCAACGCCGCGCTTAAACTTGACACCAGAGCGAAAAAATGAAAATATAAATTTAAGTACCTAAATATTTCAGGTTTTGATTATGCGACAAATTTGTGAACAAAATTCCAAAAACAATGCCTAGACTCATATCTTTTGATTTCGTTGAATTAGTTGCCTAATATGTTTTGGGCTCCTACGTACTGTAGAAATAGATATGGCTTCATACCTTCCCTTGATCTTGATGAAAATGGGCAAAAATGGACATATCTTCGCAGACAGTAAACAACAAAGTAATCCTATAAGAGTTGGGTTTTTTTACGACACGGAACCCAAAAAATGCAAACATTTCTAAACAAATATGTACATTAAGCAAAAAAAAATTGAAAAAAATCTTCTAGACAATTACTTATAGGTATGTGATAATGTTATAGAGATATTAAGCCCAGCTTCCTGTTATCAGTGTAATCTACACACGCTGTATACGTCACTTGTGTACTGATTAGGTTACAGGGTGTAGATTTATAAACATATTATCTAATGATTCGTAGTACGTAGATATGTAAGGTTAATAGAAAGATAGACTCTTTTACATGGGTCGTAGGATCGATATTTTTTTAAAAACATATACAACTTATACGGGCGATTTATACAATATTTTTTCTAAAACAAAAATTATACTTTTGATGGTTTTTTTTTTTTTTTAGCTTCTCGCTGTATCCCGTATAGAGGAAATCTAGTGTCAAGACATTCCTTTTTCAATATAATTAGTTTTGATAGTAATAATTATTATGAATAATTAAATGAAAGTATCTATTGACATATTTTGATAAACAGATTGATAAAAAGGGAAATTATTAACTTTTAAGGCACTACAAGTCACAGTGTCTTGTTATTCTCTCTTTTGACGATAATATCAAAACTAATAAAAATATTAAGTTAAACTTAAATTAACTATATCTAACTCATCAAAATATTTTCTTTTAAATTTAAAATGTCTTAATAGTTGTAGTACATAATATGTGATGAATATAAGTAGTTTTAGTAAAACTGTAATATATATAAAAGCTGAAAAAAAATCTTCTGCAATCACATGTACCAATACAAAGGAATATCCATATTAGGCACCTTTAATAACATTTTATCATTATTTAAGAATCACTTGAATCCTTGAGAAATCATTGTAACAGTTCCTTTTCTTTAAAGAAACTTTTAACTGATATTAAACTTATATACATAACTGACTAAAAAATAAATAACTTCTAGCATATCTAATAATATTTTCTTTATATTACGCATATTATTTATAGCAACGAACTGATGCAATAGAGAAATAAACATAACTTTGTAATATTAATCTAGTAAATGATTTAATATTTATAACAAATGTTGAAGGTTCACGGGTTCAATTAACTAAAAGAAGACATCACTGTAGCGCAATTTTATACAATATTTTCACTGAGATCGCCCTAATTAAAACTTCATTAAATAATTTTACCGGAAAATAAAGAATCACTAGATTTGTCACTAAGCATACTCTCCGTAAGTATGAAACTTGCGTAAAGGTTAAACGAAATAACGTAAAACTAGTTACAAATCAATATAAAATTTTCATCGAATCTGAATCAACCTATCACTTTTATTACTTAATCCTCATTGTCAGTATTATTTACTAGTTTATAATTTTCCCACTGTTATATTTCCTTGGTTGTAGGGTAACTACATTTTATAAAAAAAGAAAAGGTTCCTATAAATACAAAAAGAAATAAGGTTGAAGGCCAGTCGTGGCGCAGGGGCACAAAGTGTGACTGTAAAACAGACTGGTTGTGGCTCGATCCCCACTCGAGGAGGCGAAAAGTGGGGAACGGAGTGTCTTAACACTATATTCCCTCTGCCTACCCTGTATGCGGCAGCTTGAAGCTGATTTAATAATTACCTTTAATAAAAACAGTAGTATTTTAACTATGTTTCAATGGCTACAGTTCAATTAAAAGTCCAATAGATGGCGCTGTGGATAAGACGTTATTTTATGAATAGCGCTGGTAAGATTCTCGGCAAAAGAATGACTTTAGAAACTTCTTGATTGACTGTCGATAAAAATATGTATTTTAAAGCACAATTGTTCATAGTACAAGCTAAAAAGTAAATAAAATTGAATTGTTGGTGAAGGTTACCTTCTTAACAGTTAAGTGTAAGTCGTAATTAGTTCAACAAAAAGATAAAGAACGACTTGATATTCAAAGAAATATCATGTAAATACTCTATGTATTTACTTGATATTTCTTTGAAGAGATTCTTCGGTTTGTTCGTTCGTCAGTTTGTGTAAGTCTTTACTTTTAGTAAGTCTTTACTTTTTAAAAAAAATATAAAAATTTGAAAGCATGTCGATTTGAACTCCAACTTTTGGGAGTTACTACTTTTTGTGTTAAAAATTTGTGTCTCAAGTGTATAAAAATTGATAATTTATTGTACATGTGTCACAGAAAAAAGCCATTACAAATTTTTATCTGTACTTAATTTCATACAAAATGTCACTAATAACTTTAACAAGTTATTAGCTATATAGATTATATGATAATGCCTAAAACATCCTTTGTACTTGTCCTCGGTAATAACTACGCATTTAACAATTGTACATTTAGTTAATAACATATGTAACTAATTTAAAATCCGTACAGGAGTTAATATGCAATCATTACAGTTATCTTACAAAGAATATTAATATAAGGATTCATAATCCTTATCCAAATCAATTATTTATGGCTGATTGTGAAGTAGTAAATTAAATTATTTACTGATTTCAGCACATTTTACAAAATTTTAAAGTGATGATATATTAGTTATAATTAAAATACAACCAATATAAAAAAAAACATATTAGATGATTACAGATTAAAGCAAAGTAAGTCAATCTTATTTCTTAAATGAATAATGATGTAGTTCAGTGGGCGAAGTCACGGGCAAGCCTCTAGTCTTATTTATAAAAGTAATGTACTAAATTGTGTTTTAGCTATTTGGAGTACCTATATGAAGTATTGTATGTAAATAATGTAGATTATTTAGATACATGACTATTTTCATAATACTCTTTATATAATCAACTCTGTACATAAAAGATAAAAAAAAATAGGTCGGTTAACATATCGATTATAGAAGCTATAAAACCACTCAGTACATTTCTTGTATAAAATATAAGAAAAAATTATGATCTTTTTTAATTGGAATCGAGTTTTATCATAGTACAATAATAGACACGATTGATATATTGCCTTTATAGCATTAGGTAAGTACAACCATGTAAAAAGACATTTTAAGATATTTTTTCCATTTATAACATCTATTTAAGCATATAAAAGGAGAAGTTCCCACTGACTGAGGCACAGATGCACGCACAGCCGTAACCGATGATGGTAGAATCGGGAAAATTGGATAGATGTTTATTTCCATAATGTGAACACAAACTAAGAAGAGTTTTTCTTCTTCTTCTACTTCACGCTGTATCCCGCACTCAGCACTCCCGTTCCCCACCTTCTGCCGATTTCTGGAGGCATTGAGTGTTGAGTGGCAGAACTCAACGCCGCGCTTAACCTCGACACCAGAGCGAAGAAATGGAAATATAAATTTAAGTAAATATTTCATCTCCTCGAGTGGGGATCGAACCCATAACCAGTCGTTTTTACAGTCACACCTCGTGCCGCTGCGCAACGACCGGCCTCAAAGAAGAAAGTTTTTAGGAAAAAAAAAACATTAAATCGGAACACGTGTTTCATGGTTTTTTAGAATTTACCCCCATGTTTATAATATGTATGTGTAAGATACGTTGCCAAAAATATGTTAGTAGTGTCAAATAATTCCGTTCCTACGAAGGGACAGACCGTTCCTTGGCGAGATCCTTCACCACTTAAGAAAAAAATTATTTAAAAAATCAGACATTTAGCCTTTCCGAATTACAGTCCACATTGAATAAATAAACATTTTTTGTAAAAAAATTCAGTTTACAAATATCAAGCTTTAATTGGTACACATATGTACACCGCAATAACTATTGCATTTTTTTATAGAGAAAAGTATTTCCAGGAAATTAATACATCATGGTCACCGCCTCTATAAGTAGGTATCCCCTATGTAAACATTAATTATTATGCTGTTATTGATTAGTGAGTTATGAATTAGTGGTCTATTTCAAATAACAGCATAATAATTAATAAACAATATTTATAAAACATGACAATTACGTATAAAAGATGAAGCCCGCACGTCCAAATACATTAAGACGTAACGACTTCATCTAACTGCGTGTCTAAATAAAGAGCTTTTTACTTATTACAACAAACTATGGATATGAACTTTAAAGATGGTCACGAATTTGCCAAATTTTTGGACAACAACGACAATTTGGGCCATTTCAAAAAAAGATTTTATTTGAAAAAGAACACAATTTATATGTGTGGTAATTCCTTGGGCTTGGCTTCAAAGGATGCTGAAGAAAGAATACTAGAAGTGTTAGAAAAATGGAAGTATGAAGGTGTTAAAATATGGAACGTGGATAATAACAAATATTATATGTATTCAGCATGTCTTGCGAAGACGATGGCTGAGTTGGTAGGAGCAGATCCTGATGAAATTACTGTAAATAGTTCCACCACTGTGAATATTCATCAAGCAGTCAGTACGTTTTACAAACCAACCAAGGACAAGTACAAAATATTAGTGGATGATATTAATTTTCCAACAGATAGATATGCTGTAGACAGCCAAGTGAGGCTTAAGGGATACGATCCCAAAGCTGCTGTAAAAGTCATCCCCTGTAAAGACACTCTTATGGACGAGAATGACATTATACAAGCAATGACTCCTGATGTAGCTCTTATTCTGCTACCTGCTGTATACTATAGATCTGCTCAAATATTAGATATGAAGAAAGTTAGCGCTGAAGCAAAGAAAAGAGATATAATAATAGGTTGGGATCTTTGCCACGCAATTGGTAGTATAGAAGTCGATTTAAATAGTTTGGACGTTGATTTCGCAGTTTGGTGCACATATAAATATTTAAATGGTGGCCCTGGGGCTACATCTGGTTTGTATATAAATAGGAAACATTTCCACCTACTCCCAGGGTTGGCTGGGTGGTTTGGTAACAAGAAAGAGACCCAATTCAAACTACTTCAGGAGTTTGATCATAGAAAAGATGCCAGCGGTTGGCAGATCGGTACTCCTCATCTCCTTTCTATGGCAGGCTTGGAAGGTTCATTAAACATCTTTCTAGAAGCCGGTATATCCAATATACGGAAAAAATCTTTAAGGATTACATCTTATTTGATGTTTCTCGTGGATATAAAGCTGATAAAATTTGGATTCTCGATAGGAAACCCTAGAGAAGATGAGAAACGTGGTGGTCATGTTTGCTTAGAACATGTCGAGGGGTATAGGATATCTTTAGCGTTGAAAGATCGAGGAGTCGTTCCAGATTTCAGGGATCCAAATGTTTTGAGACTTACTCCAGCACCCTTATACACTAGCTACGAAGAAGTATATGATATGGTTCAAATTTTATTAGATATAATTGTAAATGAAACTTATAAACAGATTAGCGACAAAAGAAATTTAGTAGTCTAGAATTATATCGATGGTGACATATTAAATGTGATTTAGAGTATTATTATTATATTTACTAGGTTATTTTTTACGATAATAAAGGTA
Organism: Heliconius erato x Heliconius himera; assembly: GCA_013421005.1. NCBI lineage: Eukaryota > Metazoa > Arthropoda > Insecta > Lepidoptera > Nymphalidae > Heliconius > Heliconius erato x Heliconius himera. Next base: position 6,506 of record JAATLQ010002741.1, on the reverse strand, counting down.
ATTTTAAAATAGTTTTTTTTTAATTTTTTATCTCCCATAGGATAGAATAACTGTTCAAACAAAGCACTATTTTTGATAGGTAACAAGTATGTGCGTACATTATTAAATTTACCTGTCCGATATGAAGTAAAAGATGTAGTAGCAAAATTCCTACGTACTTTTTTTGCGGCAAAGGCGTCCCCCGCGAGACTCGAGCCTATGCTTGCGGCCGTAAACAGAGAATCTAATATCTTTATGTTAGTTAATAGTTTAATATTGGTAAATCTAATATATTTACATAAAAATATATATATAAATAGAGGACTAAACACAAACATTAACAAACATTGAACATTAGGAGGACGAGAAACTTTATGAATAAATACATCTTATAGAGGAGAACAAATAAATCTAAATATATTGGGCAATTGACCACAGTGATTGCTGCAATACTGCCTTTGGAATATCATAGAAAGTCAGAAAAAATAATTAACTCCATAATCACCATCTTTTGCAACACTAAAGGCACGAGGCTAAAGTAATGGCAAAGGGTGTGAACGAAAACTTTGAATGTACTGCAGAGATAACGGGTATTGGTGAGGAATTATTAAAACGTTTATTCGTTGCGTAAGATTCTATTTAGTATTCTGATGGAAATTTATACAGTAATAAAGTAACAATATCATACATAAAACATAAAAAATATACAATACTAAATTAAAAAAAATAAATCAGCTTCACGCGTTACGCGTGTATCTTGCAGAAGCTGGGTAAGCAGAGGGAACCTAGTGTTTAGACACCTCATTCTCCAGTTTCCATCAAGTTTTGGAGGCATTGCGTGTTAAATGGGGGAAATCAACGCCGCGCTTTACCGACGCCGACACCAGAGCGTAGAAATTAAAATACAAATAAACATTAAATTTTCTCGAGTGGGGATCGAACCCACAACCAGTCGATTTTACAGTCACACTTTGTGCCCCAGCGCCCCGACTGGCCTCATAAGCATGATAAAAATTTTAAAAAAGGAAAAGACAAGACAAACGGGTCACCTGATGGCACCCGTACCACTCCTGGACCCGGACCCCTTGCAATAATAGCTACAGGTGCGTTGCCAGCGTTTAAAGTGGACTACAAGGATAAAAACAAACATAAAATAAAAACAAAAATGTCATATTAATTTCTTTATATTATCTCAAAAATAGGCTTAGTCTATTAAATTATACTATTTTTAGTTGCAAAGTATTTCTCTTTCAATATCTCCAAATAAAATCTACACAAAAATTTTACAAGTTCACGTCGCAACATTACATTAAATAGAAAATAAAACTAATAAAAATCAAAATAAACGGTCAAAAAATTTCACAGCTTTGCCAATTAGTTTTTTTAAACGTCAATGATTTGTAGAAAATACGAAAGAACAATATGGACCAAAAAATGAAAATTTAACACTTTGGTATAATTTTAAAATTATTGTAGCAGGTTCAATTTCATGAATGAATAAAATTATTATATATATTCAATATTTTTAATAATTAACAATATTGCTTGAACCTTTCTCTAAATGAATATTAGTTTTTTTTACTATTTCAAGTCACTGAAGTTGGTACAATAAGCGTCTTATTATAAGTACAGTAATTAAATAAATAAAAAAATCAGTTTCAAACTGTATACCGCATACAGCAAAATCGAGGGAAGAGGACAAAAAAGGTAAAAAGAAAAAGTAAAGGAAAAAGTTGTGGATTTCATTTTCACTAAAGAATATTAAATATAATAAATATATTTAAAATGTTTAGATTCTCCAGTATCTTTAGACAAAGCTAAATTAAATTAATACATTTGTTTTCTATGAAAAAAAAAATTAAACAGATAAGTAATATAATTTTTAATATTTTTTTACAAATCATTGACGCTGTATCAACATTTTGATACATTTATAATAAAGTTCTCTATAACACTAACTAATCTATTATATTCTATATATATTCGTTATTTACAGTAATTTACATCACATAGTAATGTTGTATGGTGTACAATACAACAGTTCAAAAGATACCAACGCCGGAATCGAATCTGCACTTGGTTGTTTCATGTTTTTTTTTAGAAATTTATGTAATTTCTATTTTAATGTTTCTCTTAGATAATTTAAAATAAGCAATTTTTAGTAAAGCAAAACAATGAAAATAGATAATTCATTAAAGTATTTATCACAAAATTTATATAATTTTATTATTTTTTTTTGCCTTAAAATGAAAATGAAAATAATATATGCCTTCAAAAAAAACCAAACAAACCAAAAGGCATATCCATAACTTGTTATCGTTTAAAACCGCTCATTTTCATTTACTTTTTAAATTTCTAAAAGAGATAATCCAAAACAAATAGCATTTACACAATAATTTGTCATTTATAAACAATGATTTATTTATCTGTTTAACTATTTTTTAATTTGTCGTCTATATATTTATATATTATCTATTGGATGTCTGTAGGTCAGAGCGCACAGGTCGCCGATTCTTCTGTTTCTGAAGCTTTCAGTTCCTGTTTAAAAAAAAAGGAGTTAGCAAAAGAAAAATATGTGTTATTAATATAATTATATTATTTGATAAAGCGTAGATTTATGAGTTAAATGAATTCATCTAAGAAACTACTAAAAAATAAAGGAAAAAATACGTCTAAAATAATTATTTTTCTACGTAATATTTTTTTTATTTATTGTTTCTGAGTTTATAATTATAATATGTGATAAAAGTTACTATTAATAGTCAGTTATGCATGTAGGTTATGACAAAAGAATCGGGCTAAAGATATAAAAAAAGTTCTCGTTATGACACAACCACTATTGTATGATGAAATGTGACGTCATAAGCTGTTTTCAAATAAAAAAAATGAAATAAAAAAAATATTTTATCTATTTTGTACTAACGCACAGTTAAATTGAAAATCCGTTTTTAGTTCGCGGCCATACCGCGGCTTTGACTTCATCCTGTAAATATTTATTAAAAAATAACTATTCCGCCTAAATAAGTTATTTTATAATTCCTAATTACAGTACGGTCGATTAGGAGGGTTCGCCCTGAAGTTAAGTGTAGTGTGGGGCTGCTTAAATTTGCTCATAGGATTTTTTAAAGTGTAACTTCAGGGCGCTACGACATACAGTTGGCTCTGCGCACCGAGGGCCAGCACTCCTGGTCGCGGGCGCGCTCGTCGCGGGGCGGCGCGCGCTCGCGGCGCTGCAGCGCGGGCGCCTCGCTGCGCCGCACGCAGCCCTCGTGCACGTGCACGCGTGCTATGTCCGACCCCGGGATCTCGAACATCACCTCCAGCAGCAGGTTCTCCTGGGAAGAAACAAAACTTTACATTTCCTTTTGTCCGCAATAGTTGCTGATACTCCTATGCTATGTAGCTCTGGTAAGGATAAAAGTATGAGAGAGATAAAAAGAAAGATTATAAGCTGCAAAAGCACCAGACGGAAGTACTGATAAAGATGAAGCGTGAAAGGGCAGAGAATGAAAGAGATGAAAGGTTAACGAACAACTTCAGGGAAAACACGAAGTTTTCTGGGGAGAAGTTAATGTTTCTCGAGGTTGCTCGCTAACCTGTAGAATGAAAGGGGTGCTTTCGAAGGACGGTGAAATTCTTACAGAACAACCACACGTTTTGCAGCGATGGGAGGAATTTTACAAGGACATGTATGAATGTGATGACGCCTCAGTTTCAAGTAACAGGGAAACGCTGAGTCTTGATGTAGCTGATGGTGAAGTTGAGAGTGCAATACGAAGTCTGAAATGTGGTAAGTCAGCGGGAGCAGATGGAGTTACTGCTGAGAGGATCAAATATGATGGGCCACGCGTCTTGGACTTGTTCAGGTTTTTTTTGCAATTTATGCTGGAAATCAGGGGAGGTCCTAGACAATTGGCGAGGTGTGGTCATCGTGCCATAGGACTATCAGTTTGAGTAGCTTAGATAATAAAATTATGCTAAAGTTTTAGCGATAAGAATGCAAGAGAGATCTGAAAGGCTGTTGTGGGAGGCCCAAGGACGCTTTAGACCTGAAAGAGGGTGGATTAGATTTTTTCCGCGAAAAATTTTGGCCAAAAAGTTTTCTGTGCTTTTGTGGACTTGGAAAAGGCGTTTGACAGAGTTGTAAGAGCGAAATTATGGGAGATACTACTCACGTACAATGTGACCGGACGCTTGCTGCAGGTTGTTTAATTTGTATTTGGATTGGAGTTGTCTCCAAGGAGTGAAACAAAGCGATATGGGAGTGAAAGTAGGTGACCTGAATGTGAATTGTCTGTAGAATGAAAGGGGTGCTTTCGAAGGACGGTGAAATTCTTACAGAACAACCACACGTTTTGCAGCGATGGGCGGAATTTTACAAGGAGATGTATGAATGTGGTGACGCCTCAGTCTCAAGTAACGGCGAAACGCTGAGTCTTGATGTAGCTGATGGTGAAACCAGTGTAAAAGAAGTTGAGAGTACAATACCAAGTCTGAAATGTGGTAAGTCAGCGGGAGCAGATGGAGTTACTGCTGAGATGATCAAATATGAGGGGCCACGCGTCTTGTTCTGGTTGTTGTGCAATTTATGCTGGAAATCAGGGGAGGTCCCAGACGATTGGCGAGCGTTATCGTGCCTTTGTATAAAGGCAAAGGTTCACAGATAGACTGCGCAAGCCTATCTTCTTTAGGCTATCAGTTTGATTAGCTTAGGTAGTAGGGTTTTGCTAAAGTTTTAGCGAGAAGAATACAAGAGAGATCTGAAAGGCTGTTGTGGGAAGCCCAAGGAGGCTTTAGACCTGGAAGAGGGTGTATGAATCAGAATCTTTTCCCTCCGCATGATCACGGAAAAATTTTTGCCCGTTAGGCAAAAAGTTGGCATGTCGCCTTGGTTTGACATCCGATCGGGTGTTAAACAAGGTTGCGCCATGTCAGCTTGGTTGTTCAATTTGTATTTGGATAGCTGTCTCCAAGGAGTGAAGCAAAGCGATATGGGAGTGAAAGTAGGTGACCTGAATGTGAATTGTCTGCTGTACGCAGATGATGCAGTGCTTATTGCATCATCAGAATGCGAGTTGCAGGCATTGGTCACTACTCTGAAAGAAGGGTGTGAATATAATGGTCTAAGCTCAATGCGAATAAGACAAAGGTTCTGATTTTTTAAATAGATGAAGAAAGGGCGAAATGCAAGATCAGTGTAAATGGCAATATATTAGAACAAGTGAATGAAGAGGTATTAGAACAAGTGAATGAAGTGGTATGTAGTGGTAGGTACACAGAATGGCAGGTACTAGCGAGGATGTCACGGTGAGAATGAAGAAGAACGTGTTCAGCTGGTTTGGGCATGTCGAACAAATGAGTGATTAAAGAATGGCAAAAAAGATTTATGATGATAAGTGACCGGTAAGAGAGTTAGGGGGAGACCTCGGTTGACCTCGGTCGAAAACACAGTATCAAAGATACTGCAGGAAGGACACGTAAAAAGCATGAGGACCCCCCGGAGGGCATGTATGAAGAGATTGATGACAGTGGACTAGGTGAAAGAGGTATGTAGAGACCGTAGTGTTTGGCGCTCCGTTCTCGCTGACTACCCCGCTAGGGATAAAGCGTGAAGCCAATAGTAATAACAGTAGTAGCATCTATTTATATAAAAGAAAATACCCCCCCTAAAGGTTCAAATAAGTGGTTGAAAATTTATATGGAAAAATCTTTAATCGCCACCGATTTTTATAAAAATTTAAATTCAGACTGTTAAAAATATTTTATTGAACACGTGTTTCATGGTTTTTTTTCACTCCTAAGGGTGCAAATAAGCGGGCTAAGCTGCGCGCGCCCACTAGTATATCTATATATATAAAAGAACATGTACCTGATTGACTGAGGTAAGACGCACGCACAGCCGTAACCGCTGTGCGTAGAAACATGAAATTTGGACAGATGTTTATTTTCATAATCTGGACATCCACTAAGAAAAGATTTTGCAAAATTGTAAATCCCTAAAGGGATGAAATAGGGGTTGAAAGTTTGTATCGATATTTTTTTAAATCGGCACCGATTTTTATAAAATTTGAAATTTACACTCCTAAAAATATTTCATTGGATACGTGTTTATGAAACACGTGTCCAATGAAATATTTTTACATTTTTTAGAATTTACCCCTAAGGATTCAAATAAGGGGTTGAAAGTTTATATTAAAAAATCTTTAAATTGCCACTGATTTTTATAAAAAAATAAATTCAGACTGTTAAAAACATATTGAACACGTGGTTCGTGGTTTTTTTTGAATTCACTCATAATTACTTTTATCACTTTACTTCATCTTATAGTAAAGTCTTATTTTATTTTTGAAACAAAAAGAAAATAAGGCTTTATACTTATCGTATAAGTATTTATTATGCATATATATTAATATTATATAGCAGACATATATATATGTCATGTATACCCTTTTTATTATTATTATTTTGTTATTTTATTTATTATGTTTATTATTGCTATTTCACTGCACTGTCTTCTTGTCTTTCCG